>DF357482.1:1895-34109 GCA_000787875.1 Solanum virginianum | reverse complement strand
AGGTGGGGGGAAAATTTTTTTTTTTTTTTTTTTTTTTTTTTTTTTAAATATGGAAGCCTTATTTGCTACAATTGAGTTCTATCTATACTTTATCTGGTATACGTACACTGGATAGATAGATCACTGACATTTGTTGCTTGTGTCATTGGTGACAGGTAAATACAGAAAGGGCCATTAGGCATGCTATTCTAGAACGTATTCCGATTGTTCTTGTGATCAACAAGGTATTTTGTCTTTCATATAAAACTGGTGATGATCCAAGTAATGTTGAAACACAATTTGTTACCTCTAATACCTTTTTTGTCCATTTAGGTTGACAGATTGATAACTGAGCTTAAATTGCCTCCAAAGGACGCCTACTTCAAATTAAAGCACATAATTGAAACTGTAAACACTCAAATTACAGCTGCTTCGTCCACAGCTGGAAATGCACAAGTAATTGATCCTGCATTAGGAAATGTCTGCTTTGCAAGTGCGACAGCAGGATGGTCATTCACTCTGCAGTCATTTGCCAAACTGTATGTTAAGCTTCACGGAATTGCATTTGATGCCAACAAGTTTGCTTCGCGGCTTTGGGGTGACTTCTACTTTGATCCTGATACAAGAGGTTTCAAGAAGAAACCGCCTGCAAGTGGTGTTGAAAGATCTTTTGTTCAGTTCGTTCTTGAACCTCTTTACAAAATCTATAGCCAAGTGATTGGAGAGCACAAGAAGAGTGTTGAAGCAACCCTAGCAGAACTTGGTGTGACACTAAGCAACGCAGCGTACCGTCTAAATGTAAGGCCTCTGCTGAGGCTGGCTTGCAGTGCTGTTTTTGGAACTGCCACTGGGTTTACTGACATGTTGGTTCATCACATCCCTTCTGCTAAAGCTTCTGCAGCTAGGAAAGTGGAACACATATACACAGGTCCAAAGGATTCAGCAATCTACAAAGCAATGGAAAATTGTGATTCTGCTGGCCCGTTGATGGTTAATGTGACAAAGCTGTATCCCAAACCAGATTGTAGTGTTTTTGATGCTTTTGGTAGGGTTTACAGCGGGGAAATAATGACAGGGCAGACCGTACGTGTTCTGGGTGAGGGTTATTCACCTGATGATGAAGAGGATATGACTGTAAAAGAAGTTACAAAGCTGTGGGTATATCAAGCTAGATACAGGATACCCATAAGTAAGGCTCCTCCGGGTGCATGGGTTCTGATTGAAGGAGTGGATGCCTCAATTATGAAAACTGCTACTCTTTGTAACTTGGAATTTGATGAGGATGTGTACATATTCCGTCCCTTACAGTTTAATACTCTTCCCGTGGTGAAAACAGCAACTGAGCCTTTGAATCCTAGTGAATTGCCGAAAATGGTGGAGGGACTTAGGAAAATCAGCAAGAGTTATCCTCTTGCAATCACAAAGGTTGAAGAGTCTGGTGAACACACAATATTAGGCACTGGTGAATTATATCTAGATTCCATAATGAAGGACCTTAGGGAGCTTTACTCCGAGGTGGAAGTAAAGGTGCTTCTATAACTTTCTCTTCTGTGCTTACCTTTGTCAATTCGTTACTTGTTACAGGACAAAGACAAACTTTATTGGTATTATGGACTCTTTTGTCAAACTTAACTGATCCCAAGGTTCTTTTTTGTTGTGTGGCAACATTCAGGTGGCTGATCCAGTTGTCTCATTCTGTGAAACTGTGGTGGAGTCGTCTTCAATGAAATGTTTTGCTGAAACACCTAACAAGAAAAATAAAATCACCATGGTTAGTCGGTGAATTTTTTAAACTGTACAAGCTGAGAAAATTGTTTTCCTCCTTGCTTACTTATATAGCTTGTAGATTGCTGAACCACTGGAGAGAGGACTTGCGGAGGACATCGAAAACGGTGTTGTAAGCATAGATTGGCCTAGAAAGAAACTAGGTGAATTTTTCCAAACCAAATATGACTGGGATCTACTTGCTGCACGTTCTATTTGGGCATTTGGACCTGATAAGCAGGTTAGTTGTTACATAGTCTAGATTACCACTTAGCTGTTTTAAACTTTCGCTAATGGATTGCTTCTATCCTTTAGTCGAACATATTCTGTTTTGATACTTCAACCATATTTGCAGGGGCCTAACATCTTATTGGATGATACACTCTCAAGTGAAGTGGACAAGAGCTTGTTGAATGCCGTTAAAGATTCTATTGTTCAGGGGTAAGTTGAATTTCTTGGTTTTGTGGTTTTATATGCCCCAAATGTTGGACTAACTAAATCAACAAAATCTCAACAGGTTTCAATGGGGAGCTCGGGAAGGACCCCTCTGCGATGAGCCCATTAGAAATGTCAAATTCAAGATAGTTGATGCAAAGATTGCACCGGAACCATTACATCGTGGAACAGGTCAGATTATTCCAACTGCACGACGTGTAGCCTACTCTGCGTTCCTTATGGCAACACCCAGGCTTATGGAACCTGTGTATTATGTGGAGGTATACTGTTTGTCTTAATTTTTGTTCTCTTTTGGTAATGTTTTTTTCGCTAACTGTCTGTATAGTTTTTTGGATCACCAACAACAACAACAACAACAACATACCCAGTGAAATCCCACAAGTGGGGTCTGGGGAGGGTAGAATGTACGCAGACCTTACCACTACCTAAGTAGAGAGGCTGTTTCCGTGAAACCCTCATCTCAAAACCCATACACAGAACAAACTAGATATGATCAAAAGTACGGAAAGCACGTGACAATGTGAAAGTATAATACAGTTCAAAACGTAAACAGCACGCAAATATTGACAAATATTTACTGGAAAGAAAACAGTGCTAAACAACCCTATAGGGCCCCCTGCCTGCCTAATCCTACTAACCAATTATCTTACTATTCTAATTTGCGACCTCCACTTCTTCCTATCTAGGGTCATGTCCTCGTGAGATTAAGCTTTGCCATATCATGTCTAATCACCCCCCCCTTCCCAAGTACTTCTTCGGTCTACCTTTACCCCTCTCAGTAGCTCCTAAAACTAACCTCTCGCACCTCCTAACAGGAGCATCGACACTCCTTCTCTGAACATGTCCAAACCACCGCTTTGCTGCCCCAATACGGTATGTGACATCATCGTCGATATCACCACTATTCTGGATGATGGACCCCAAATATTTAAAGTTTTCCTTCTTGGGAATAGGTTGAGTGGTAAACCTCACATCATTGCTTCATCCCTCTTAACACTGAAATTGTACTCCAAGTATTCCGTTTTGGTCCTGCTCAACTTGAATCCTTTGGATTCCAAGGCGTGTCTCCAGGCCTCCAACCTGTTGTTAACTTTAGTCCGGGTCTCATCAATCAATACTATATCATCTGCAAATAGCATACACTATGGTACTTCCTTCTGGATAGATCGCGTCAGCTCATCCATCACCAAGGTAAACAAGAAGGGGCTTAACACAGATCCCTGATGAAGTCCCATCTCAACCGGAAAATACTCTGAGTCACCTCCAACCGTTCTTACTCGAGTTTTGGCTCCATCATACATATCCTTAATCGCCCTGATATACACTAAAGGCACACCTCTCATCTCTAGACACCTCCATAAAACATCTCTAGTTATTTGGATCACCAAGGTTGAAAAAAAGGGGGAGGGGCTTCAGAACTGGATCTATGAGTTGCGCTGTATGCCCATATATATTACAAAAAAAATTAACAGCAGAACTGCCTCAACAGGATAATAGTGACACTCCTGCTGGGTTTATACTATGTGCAAATTGACAAGTACAATTGTTGAGCCTTGGTTAAGTTCTCAATTATTTACAGACATAGGGATATAAAATTTCAACCGAATTTTGTTTAAAGATGTTTTTAATGTGAAACTAGGGCTAATTTTCTGATGTCTTGCTTCAGATCCAAACACCCATGGATTGTCTTTCTGCAATATACACCGTGTTGTCTCGCAGGCGTGGACATGTTACTGCTGATGTTCCTCAACCTGGGACCCCTGCCTACATTGTCAAGGTTTGACTTCAAATATTGATACACTTTCGAATATTGATCCAATGTTTTCATGTTATAGCATCAGGTTTCTCATGTGCACACCTCTTCTTTGTCCAGGCATTTTTACCCGTTATTGAGTCCTTTGGTTTTGAAACGGACTTGAGGTATCACACCCAAGGGCAGGCGTTCTGCCTTTCAGTGTTTGATCATTGGGCTATTGTACCTGGGGATCCTCTTGACAAGAGCATTGTTCTACGACCACTGGAGCCTGCTCCAATTCAACATCTGGCTCGTGAGTTCATGGTGAAGACAAGGCGTAGAAAGGTATGCATTCTTGAAGGGTTAACTTGAGTTTTAGAAGTAGTTATTTTCTCCTTCAGGTTTCTGGAACAACACCTGATCTGATAATCTATCCCTTCTCTTTCCAGGGAATGAGTGAAGACGTGAGCATCAACAAGTTCTTTGACGAGGCTATGATGGTAGAGCTTGCGCAGCAGGATGCTGATCTTCACCTGCAGATGATGTAGATATTTAATTGAGATGTTTCTCTATTTGTGCTCTAGGCACATTCCAGTGTATGCCATGTTGCGGTCAGCCTTTTGAAAGGTAATAGATCTTGAGCTTCTTGAACCACAATATGTAATATCCCAATGCAATTTGGCAGTCCAATTATGAATGGTTCTGACCTTACTCACCTCCTTGAGCTAGCCGATTGGTTGGGTGATTCCTTGCTCTCACTTTCCAAGGATTTGAGCCGGTTTCCTCTGTCAAAGAGTAGGTTCTGGCATGACTGGCATTGAGAATGAGGTTTCTGTATGCTCAAGTGTAGTGAATTGACTGGGCACTAGTTCAAGTTCTTACTTTACCCTCTTTAGGTATCTTCTTTGGATTCTATGCAAACTAAAGATTGAGCTCTTGTCCACGGTACCAGAACTTCCTTTTTCTTATATATCTATATTAGTTGAATTGAAGGCGAGCATTGGAGCATCGTTTAAGTCATCTTCCTTTGACCTATAGGTCACGGTTTGAGCTATGGAATCAACCACTGGTACTTGTATTAGGGTAGACAACTTTTTATTTAAGGTGAGATTTGTAACATTTGATCCTGGTTTTAGAGGAAGATATTTTCATATCTTGATTTGTATTTGTTTTAAGTCAACATTGAATTCTGGTTTTAAGCAACCATTACTTTATCAAAGATGGATATATGCTTCATCTTGCTTATATAGCAGCTACATAGACGTTACGCCTTTGTGCATCTGTTTTCTTGCTCGTTAGCGATGCTTTTTGAAAGAACCACCAACTTGACTAAGCAAAACAAGCTTGAGTTTGCTAATATCAGAGGCAGATCTAGAATGTAAGCTCTACGAGCTCAATCAATATTCCAATTAGTTATGTTCTGCATCGAAAGTACTGAATTCAGATGAACTAGCAACTAAATAACTGCAGCCAACACTCATACAAAGGCGACAATTACATAAACTTTTGTTATGACATCAGAAAGGTTGGAACGAACCAACAATTCAATTTTTGTGGTGAGGTTCAGTTTGTTTAAGTCAGGGAACCATACAATGGAAGAATATTGCATAATTTATGTACAAAAGTTTGGCTCAATGAGTTGCTTCTATCTCCCTCAAGCTTTATTTCATCTTGGACTTAAGGTCTAAATGGGAGAATTACAGGATGTATTTACAATGTTGTCAAGAAGTCACCAAGTGATCGTCGTTATCGCTGTTGTTTAGGTGGATATGTCTGTAAGCTGCCAAAATTGATATCGAACGTTGCAGCTCTAGCCTTCAAGCAATGATCTTAGATTCGCAAGTCCCTCCGCGGATATGCTTTTCCTTATTCTTGATCTTTGAAAAACAACTGGAGGTGGAGGTTCGGAGTGAAAACAAACCATGACTACTGTTAAGTTGTCTATGGCACCGCGCTTTTTGGCCTCGTCTACTATTTCCTTGCAGCATCTCTTTACATTGTTATGCTCCTGCAGTCGCCTCCGAGCAAAATCAACTGCATTTTGGCTTCGGAAAACATCCCATATTCCATCACTACCGATAATCAGGAACTCGTCCTCCTTTGTCAATGTCAGCAACTTCAGTTCAGGTTCAGCACTCAATGGCCCACCCTTCTCAGCCTCCTTCAACCCTTTAATGTGCCAGTCACCTAATGCCCGGCTCACGCCTAGCTGTCCGTTCAAATAGCCATCATCAACAAATCCACCTACGGACTCAATACGAGTTCTTTCAGTAACACAACAAGGTCTGTGATCCTTTGACATTTCTATAGCCAGTCCACGTCGAGATACAACTGCTCGACAATCACCAGCATTTGCCACAAGTAGTGATCTGTTCATAAGACAACACATTGGTATAAATAATTGATCAAATTGGCTAATCTTAGAATATAGATTTCTGAATGTCACATACTCGAGAGGAATTAATTACCTTCCAAAAATCATTGCAGTGAGTGCAGTAGTACCGGACGACAAGGCTGAGTCAACAGAGCACGACTTAGCAAAGGCAGCATCCGTCTCTGCGAAAGATCTTATAACCACTTTCTCAAGTTCCAGGGGAAAATCAGCATCCTCGACAATGATCTTTGGTAAGTGATCGCGAACAAACTGCGATGCTCCTTTCCCTCCATGTCCATCAAAGACCTGTCATTAGAACCACGTGCATCAGGCATCATTTGAGTAAAGAATATCAAACATAAGAAACTCCCAAGCCTGCCTAGAGAACATGGCTTATGATTGCTTCGAAAAAGAAGAAACTCAATTTCATTCTAATCTATATAAATTTCACGGAAACAAGGAAGAAAACAATGGGACATGATGAAGACATGTTCAGATGTGCCCCATCTCACAACTCCGACGAGTAGGGCACTGTAGTTTGCGTCTCCTGCATAGTGTTAAAGTCTTTTTTATGCATACTTCCTATGTGAAAGCTTAACTTTATCGAGAGCTAACTTCAGCCTAAAAATATATTGCGAAAATAGTCAAATAGTGACTTATATGATGTCCAATGAGGTTAAAGAACTTACTCCATAGAAGGAAATAGCATCCTCACCAAGTATATGGCCAAAATTCTTAGCTAGGTCCGTAATACAGATGTGAGTGTCCTCCATATCAAGGCGACCTCCAATGTCGGACCAATCTCCAGACCTAAGGGTCGGGAGGAAGTTACTAAAGAGTATCTGTTTCCGATCTGCAATAGTTGTGTCTTCGGAAATACTTTCCAGCTGCAGAAAAGTAAAGAAATTAATTAAAGCGAAGAAATAGTTGGTTTTCAAACAACAGTTCACTTAGATGATGTGACAATAACACAGCATGACTGTAGTCACATAAGTTTGTTAGAAACGCCAAATGATTATGCTTATGCAAACTCTAAATCATTAGCTACAAATGCTGACAAACGAAAAACTTCCAGTTGGACGATACAATACGATACACATCTTGAAATTGTTTTTTCCAGAAGACAATGATTGAAAAATACCATCAGGAAATTTCCAATTTCACCAAACAAAAAGGCAAAAAAACATGTATATGAAATTTAGGCACACTGGAGCTCTGATGCAGAAAGGCTCCACAAGCCAATTTAGTAATATTCACAAATTGACCATCTAACAAAGCAAGAGTGGTAAAATTACACATATAACACAGGTGGATGGAGCCTAGTTTACGGGGTTCAACCGAACGCGATATTTACCTACTATAATTTCAATAAAACTAAGTTTGAAACCGATGATTTTGAAAGCGCAACGGATCTAATGGTAAAAACTCAAAGGTTGAACTCATCAAGTTTTACATACTGTCCAAAGGCATAAAAACACCATAAAAATCAAATCTTTTAATAGTATCAATCAATAGAACTCCAAATTGACCAACACTCACAACACGAAAAACTGCTAATACCAATCAACATCCATATACTAACCTAAAAAGTCTTTTCCAATAAACTCAAAAAAGAAAACAATCAAGACTATCTAAAACTAGAAATCGAATCCATCAAGTTTAAATTATGAGACAACCACCACCATCTACTGACATCCCACAAAGAGTGTATTCAAGCCTTACCACTACCTCTCGGAGGTAAAGAGGCTGTCTCTAAAAGCCCCTCAGCACAAGCAAATCAAAGCAGTAACTAAAACAAAATCATGACAGCTAATAGCAAAAGAGGGCGGAGCATACAACAACATACCCAGTGTGATCCCATAAGTGGGGTCGGGAGGGTAAAATATAAACAGACCTTAAGGGTGGAGCATGTATGCAAGAAACTATTAGCATCAACAAGAAGGTGCAATCACCTAACACAGCAAACCACAGATGATATCAGATATCAAAACCCAAAGACTACATGAAATACTTCCACCTAGCCAAAGACATGAATAAGCTAGTAACAAAACACAACAAAAATATCAGCATGATATAAATGAAAACAGGACCAATAACCATAGTTTAAGTACTGTCCTAAGGCATAAATACACCATAAAAATCAAATCTTTTATACAGTATCAACCAAATTCCAAATTAACCAACATTTATTACAGTTCAAGAAAAGAAAAACTAAAAACCAATCAACATCCATATACAAACCAACAAATTCTTTCCCAATAACTCAAAAAAGAACACAATTTAGACTACCCAAAACCAAAAATTACATTTTTTTCAAAAAAAAAAAAAAGGGAATCTTACTGGGAATGAGTCTCTCATGACAGAAGGACTAGAAGAATTATTCTTTCCCAAATTCTCATTTTGGGTATGCTGAAATTCAGCTTCAGAATGTAAAGATTGGTTCTTGAAATTGTCATCATTATTAGAAATGTCCAAAGTTTCAATACCCTCATTCATTTGTTCTGAATCTTGAATACACATGTTAGTAGTTATTATTATACAATTTAATGGGGAAGTTAAAGGGGCAAAAACATAAAAAATTTTGGAATATTTAGACCAAGATGAAGAAAAAATGAGTTGTTTTTATCACTTTTAGGTTGAGCAAGTTGTGTTGTGGAAGGAGCAAGTAGAGGTAGGGGGGAAGTGAGTATGTGTGGAATTGTTGATGAAAGAGAAGATTCTTGGGAATATGTTATTAATGGGGTCATAAAAAAAGGAGGGGCGGGGTTAATTTACTAAAAAATAAATTGGGGGCATATTACACAAAAAAAAAAAAAAAAAAAACTCATATTTTAATATGAAATGTGGCCAAATACAATAACAATAAATTCAGTAAAATTTTACAAGTGAAATTTGAAGAGGGTAAATTGTACACAGATCTTATCACTATCTAGTAGAGATAAAAAGACTATGTTCAGAAAACTCTCGTTTCAAAAATCAAATCTGATAAGTAGAAGATACTAGACATGAAAAAAAAAAGTAAAAAAATTAAAACATAACTAATAATGAAAAGCAAATGTGATAAAATAATTTTAATTTTGAGCTTTTGTAAATTTTTTAAAAAAATTCTGTTAAAAGTGTTGCTTTAAGATATGAATACTTCGATATTAATTCAAATTTAGTGAATTATGAAATATTATTATCTTGACTATCGATATAAATTTATCAATTTATGGTAAATTCTCATAACATTTTTAATTATAACAAAATTATTTATTTTGGATTTTCTCCAAAAGTTTCTTGTGATATGGATATTAGAATTGACTCTAGATTCAATTTAAAAAATCACATTCTATCTATTTAATTGAATTTATTGTTTATTTTTAATTGATGATCTAGTTTTAACACATATACAAATTTTAAAATAATTATTTAATTGAACTTTTAGCTAAAAAAATTTCTTTTTTCTTTTTGGAGATATTTAAGTTAGATATTTTTAATTTATTGTCGGTTCATACCAACTTACCAGAAACTTCGGGGCATTTAGTACCTTAATTAAAAAAGAAGACTTTTTGTCATCTATAATCTCGAATTTTCTTTTTTGTTTTATTAAATAAATGGGAGGATACTTCCAAAACATTGATCAATGTGTCAATTAGAAATTTACAATTACAAAAGAAAAAAAAAGCAGCAAATTTTTTTTGTCTCCAAAAGAAAAAAAAAATTTTAATTCTATAAACTACGACAATAATAATAATAATAATAATAATTAAAAGATAATTAATATAATTTCACAAATAAAATCTAGAGAGAGTAACATGTATTCTATTTTGTAAGTGTAGATATATAATAGTTTTGAAAATATTCTTAGATAAAAAAGAGTAAAACAAATCATTATAAACAAAAAATATAGTATTGGAGATGTCACAATGAAAATAATAGAAAAAAGAACAAGAACAACAAAATATAATACATTAAAAAAAATAATAACAATAACATACGCAGTGAATACTAATAAAATCAACAACAATAACATACGCAGTAAAATCTCACAAGTAGAGTTTGGGGAGGGTAGAATGTATGTAGATTTTATCACGACCTCATAGAGATAAAGAAGTCATTTTTGAAAGATCTTCAACTCAAATATCTCAACTCCAAAAGCAGAAAGTACTAGATATAGACTAATTATTAGAATGAAAAGCAATTGATAATTGTATAAATATACTAAAATGTAGAAAAAATAAATGAGGAAAAATAACATCACAATATATAAAGATTCGATTAATCCTACTAATCTACTACATCACAAGACAAGACAACAACCTACCCCTACTAGCCCATTAACTTTCTTTTTTAATACGTGACCTCCATCTCTTTCTATCTAAGGTCATATCCTCGTTGATATAAAGTTGCATCATATCGTGTCCAATCACCTATCCTCCAATACTTTTTCGATCTACCGCTACTCGGCCTCAGCGTAGCCCCTAAATCCAACCTCTCGCATCTCCTAACAAGATCGTCGACGCTCCTCCCTTATACATGTTCAAACCATCTCAATCTCGCTTCTCTAATCTTATTTGTCACATAGGCAGCCCGCCCTAATCTCTCCCGAATGATTTCATTTCTGATCTTATCACACCTAGTATGTCCACACATTCATATCAACATCCTCATCTCTACTACCTGCATCTTCTGAACATGCAAGTTTTCAAATATCATAATAAATTTAAAATTTAAATAATAATAACATATAATAATAATTAGAAGAAAAAAAAACTAGATACGCTAAATATATCTTCATTTTCCATCTAATCACTTTTGTTCCAAATGTCACCATATACATATAATAATGAGAAAAAGACAAATAAATGGACAAAGGAGTTAGAATAGTAGTCTATTGCTATCAAACTTTTTTTTAAAAAAGAAGGAACTAGAAATAAAACATTGTAGAAGCGTTAATAAAAAAAATGAAGACATAAATGGACAAGTAAGTAGTCAAGATTTTTTTCTTTTTAATTTAAATAAGAATTTAAATTATATAAGCTTATTTGGTGGATCTTTTTCTAAGAAGTTAATTATAAATTAAATAATAATAAACAAAGAATGAAAAAAAAAATTAGAGTGGAAGAGGAATGAGATACGTGGTAAATTAATTGCAATATATAATTGATTATATAAATTCAAACCTACCTAATTATCTTATACTAGTTATCATTTTTTAAAAAGTCAATTTAATTAATGTTGGAGTTAAATTAAATTAATTGATTAATTTAATATATTAAATCCATAATTTAACATTTTAAATCCATAATTTAACTATTCAGAATTTTTCCGAACACCGTGCGTTGTACGGGTCCAATAGATGTTATTTTTTTCTTATTAATTATAATTAATAGAAATGACATAGTAAAATATGTAGACACTTTAGTAGACACTTTAATAGCCACTGAAAAATTAAGTAGACACGTTATTATAATTTCATAGTTGAAGTAGATGAAGAAATAATTAAATAATAATTAAAAGAAATGACACAGTAAAATTAAGTAGACACTTTAATAGTTACTGTAACACTAAGCATACATATTGTAGTCACCTACCTGCTTCAAGCAGTTGCAGCATGCAGCTGAAATGCTCAACTCTAAGCAGATACTTTAATAGTCACCACAAAATTAAGTAGACACACTATTGTAATTTCATAGTTGAAGTTGATGAAGAATTAATTAAATAATAGTTAATAGAAATGATGTAAAAATATTGACGTTGTTGAGGTTCGATCTCAAAACATTGAATTTAAAATGTCAGGCTTAAACGATCAAGCCAAGACAACTCAATAGTCATCTATTTACTTTAGTTACCTACTTGAAGCAGCTGAAATAGATACGATGATCTTAAACTACTTAACCTAGTGGCTTATTATATAAGAGAATATTACAAGAATAATTTAAATATGCTCAGGACATATAATTCCTCAAGGAAGTTTAGATATATTAAAAGTATCTATAAATTATAATTTTCTATTAATAATATGATGAAAAAAAATATAGCTCAATATTAATTAGAAATTTGTGCAATTTGATTTTAATAAAATAAAATATTAAGAATTTACGGACAGAACAAATAATTGCCACCAGAATTTTCTCTACACGCAAAACACGTTCACTGACTTATTAAAAAATTAAAAGAAATAAAATAATTGAAGAAAAGTTAGGTAGTAGTATGTTTTTGTTTTCTAGTTCTTCTTTTATATAAATATAAAAATAAAAATAAAAATATAATAAAAGTAACTATTTAATCAGTATGTTTTTTTTTTTTTTGATCAAATCAATATGATTGTTGAGTTAATTTAATCTAAGCCATTACATCTAAAATAAATAATTCACAATTCGTTTGATGTACAGTAACGTGTTGAACTATTTCAACAAGTCTGCGAATGATATGTTCAACGTTTCGTGCAACAGTACCCACAACTCCTTTATGAGTTCGGTAGTAAGAAATAATGTATTCTGTTAAAGAGAATCCTTTGGGTAAATTACTTTGAATAGGTAAATCAACTATTTATCCTTGAGGATCTGACATTAATTCTCGAATACCTACTAATTGATGTACTTGAGATGCATTTTTTGAAACTTCCGAGAAAGATAGTATATGAACTGGATTACAAGGGTCAATCATCCTAAAATTCAGATTTATTTTTTGGCACAAAATATTTGCTCGTAGCATATCATATATCAATGGATTGAAGTAATTTTTCTATCGCATGTACATTTTCATAATGATGGTGTTTAAGGGTGTCAAAATGAATTCAAATGTAGGTAAACTCGCCCAACTCGCCCAATATTTTATGAGTTGGGTTCAGGATAATTTTAATTAAGTCTAATTTCAACCCATTCAAGTCTTGACCCATATTAAAAGTAGAGAAACATACAGAAATGACTATATTTTATGGGTTATAATATTTTTCTAGCGACATTATTATAATTACCTTTAATAGCTACAAGTTACATGAAAAAAATACAAAAATATGGGCAATTAATTTAGTATTTTACTATTAATATATACTATGTATGTGTTACTAAGGAAAGTATATAACGGTTTTTTTTAAACAGTAACAACAAATTACATTAATTAGGTTATCCAATGTTGAATTGTCAATCTTCCCTTTATTGTATTAAATATTATTATACAATTTTAATTTTAAGGCTAAATTTGCTTATATTTAATTGTTTTCATTTTAGTCAAGCAAGTTGTATTTTATTTTTGTTCGTAAAATTTTTTAATTCTTTGTTTTGTATCTAATGCATTAAATTCTGATGTCATATCCATTTATGTGTGATTTAATTATTTTTATTTGGTTCAAGCATGTTGTTATATTCATTTTTTGTGTGTGTGAAATATATCACGTTTCTTTGTGTATTTAAATATAAAATGTATATGGATATAATTATCTGACAGTGAATTTTAAATACAAGCAAATATAAAAATTCTAACTTTTGAAAAGTATACCTATGTGGAATGTATTTAGTATTTGTGATTCAATTGAAAAGCATATACTACATATTAGTATCTTTTAATATAAATATATAAGATATAAAATACTAAACTTGATGCAAAATACATATGTCTAACTATTTAAGGGCTTTATAAATGTTAAAGTGTGTTTGATACTTATCTTTCAATTGAAAAATCACGTGAATACAAATATATAACAAGAAACAATACAATTGAATACATTGAATATTTTCCATACATCACTATAATAATACCAATAAAATATAAGAAAAATTGAAAAAAAAAATATTCAAATGCATATATTTGTTTGATATGATTGAAATATTGTACATTTGAATATGATTGTACATTTGTTTGATATATATGATAAATGCATATATAATTAATTTTTTGCTATAAAATTGATAATACAACTATAAACAGTAATAATTTTAAACTATAGCTGAATATTCTAAATAATTGTATATGTTTGCTCTGTAGTGTAGTTTTTCCTTAAAAGTATCCTCAATTAAACTCAATTTAATTCTCAATTTCAATCCGTTCTAAGACTATTAACTTGCATTGATGTCAACTAGTTCAAGCCTTAACCTATATCAAAAGAATCTTCAATTGAGCCCAATTTAATCTCCAATTTCAACCCGTTCTAAGTCTTTTACTTGCATTGATGTAATGTATGTTTTCTATCTATCTTATATTTTCTATCATTTATCTATCAATTTTTAACTTTTTATTTTATTTTTTGAGTTGAAATTCAAATTGTGATTATAAAAATAAATAATAATGTGTTAGAATTATTGAGATTGAGTGGGTCATGACCCAACCCGAATTTTAGCCTATTTGAATCTAACCCATTTGATCCCCAAGTAAATTTGGACGAAGTCATAACCTAATCCAAACATTCTCAATTTCAATACACCCGTCCGTTTGACACCCCTAATAGTATTTTTTCAAAATCAAATTTTGTTATTCAGCCTCTTAAACTAACGATCTCTTAGAAAGTATTGTTAAAAGATCATCAATTCCTGATAAAATAAGTGTAGTTTACATGATTATCCAAAATCAAGGAACACTAATTCTATTTTTATAAGTTAATCTAACAACCTCCCCTAAAAAATAATATAAGTATCTTATTCTAAATTCCTTAATTATGCGGTCAAAATTAGTTAGCAGATGAAAATTTTGTATTACTTTTATTTACTACTATAAATAATTAAATATGATGTTATCTTGCCATATCACAATTCTTCAGAATAACAATCTCTACCATTTTCTTATATAAGTATTACTATATCTCTTCCGTGGCACTTTTAGAATTTTGAAATTTAGATTAATTTATTTTTTATCGTAAAATTTTTATATATAATTTGAATTATTAATTATTATGATTATAATATTTTTAAATAACTTATAAAAAATTAAAAAATTTACGTATAAATTTTTGATTAAATTTAAATTATTTCATTCTAAAAAAAATAAAAAATACCACATAAATTGATGAATTTGAAAATTTTAAATATGTATGATTTAACATAATGAGTATCTCCATTTTCTATGGAGAATTATTGGTCCACGAATATTGAAAGTGATATCTTTTAGGGCATTTTTTTTTTTGGTGTGAAATTGAAAGAGACATTACATTTGTTTAATTTTGAAAAGATTATTCTATTGAGCAATTTGGACCCAAATATTGCTCTTTTATAGCGATACGTACGTCAAAGAAAATAAAATAACATAGCGAGATTAAGTAATTTCATAGCATATACACGCACTAATATTCATATTTGTAAATTAAAAAAAAAATACACAGATAAGCAAACATATATATTAGTTAATTAGTTAATATAATCATAATTTAGATTAATTACAGTTTCCGATAAACATCTAGCTGTAATTACAATTTGAGTACTGTGTGCGATTTATACAAATGCTATGCCCGATTATACAAAAATTGTGCGCGAATCAAATATAGTGAAATATACCAGTTTACCGTATATACAACTGAATATATATATATATATATATACACATATAGTTACATCAAGTACCATTTCCATGCAATTTCCAATTAGAATGAGATATTGTCCTTATATTTTATTGCATTTTGACATTAAGATACTAATACTATATTTTAAAATATAGCAAAATGTATGTTGGTTTTTGCAAAAATAGACCCTAATAATTTTATTTATAAAAATTTATTTTTCTTATGATAATGAAAAACAATGACATTAGATTTCACCTTTTTGGAAGGAAAAAAAAAAAAAAGAAGAAGTTGGTGAAGCATTATTAAAAAAAAAAAGAAAGAAGAAAAAGTAAAGCACTATCAAAGATATTTTACTAAAATTTATTTATTTATTATTTTCTAAAAAGGGATCAATTTTCATGTTGGATGGTTCATACCTAGTCTGGTTATTGGTTGGTATATACAAAAGAGTCACTTTCTAGAGTTGAAAATGTCACAACCTTTGTGTTTTTTAGTAATTATTTTATCGTTTTCGCCTCCTTTTAATCGATCAATAAGATGTAACAGATTTGAGATTTATTATAAAAGAGAGAATTTATTATAGATAATCAAGTATTTACGAGGCAGCATGTGGAATGAAGAAAAATAAATCTTTTTGGATAGATAATTCAAATTGAAAGTAGAATTATATAAAAATATTTCTGATAAAATATTATTATCATGTTCGATTATTAAAGAGCATTTGTTTTTAAAAAAAATTCTGCATCCATTATACCCGACCCCTTACATTAACTTAAACTTGAATGTATATTTGGACCATTTTAAATATTCACAAAATATACTCAATGTCATGGCGTTTAAATGAATGTCCATGTATCGCTCACTTGGATAATTATGATAAAAGGAATTAATGTTGAGATGTTAACCCCAGTTTGGATGGTTGTTATTGGTTATATTATTAGTTTAAATACAATGTTTGTTTTGATTGTTATTTAAATTTTAGTGTATCATGTTGTATCGTTTAAATCCATCGTTAGGTAACAAAGAAGAGACCCATTTTTTATAACGATTGATTTGGTGTGATTGTGTTGCTACTTTATATTTTCTTTTCATTCTTTTATTTTATTTATTATTTAATAAATCTATTTTATCATTTACCTTGCATGCCCTACAATTTCTTGTAGATTCTCGATAGTTAGAAAAAGAAAGAGTAAATACTATTTTCAATACTTTGTGGCAGCGAATCTTGTTCACTTTTACTAACTGTGCCTATTCCCTCGGTCATTCTTGATAAAAAAATTTAAATATTGAATTTTTCGTTATTTAAATTGTTTGTCTCCATCCTTTAAGGAAGGCTGTCTCCATACGGAAATGTTTATCATTCAAATTATAGATACACGAAAAAATAGTGAAGCATTATTAAGACAAAAAAAAAAAAAGAAAGAAAGAAAGTAAAGCACCATTAACTTACATTAACTTAAATTTCAATGTATATTTTGAGACTTTAAGTCCCATATTGATTAAATGAGAAATTAATGTGGAACTTATATAATTTTGGACCTCCCATACAATATTGTGTCTTGCAAATTCTCTTTTTTCGTTCAATAAATATGAATGATTTGTAATATTCTTTTAGATAATACAATGCCTGATGAGCTCCTTATGATATTTATTTTGATTGTTAATTAAATTTCAATGTATTGTATTACTCTTTCTTGAACTATATGCGGAAAGACTTCTTGCTATTGTGTGGTACTTGAAGCATTGACACTAAAAGAATTCCATCAAGCATTTAAAAAAGAACAAATCACTTATGACTCTAAGCACTGTATCATAATTAAGGGATAGTCTCGATCTTGATAATTTCAATTATATTTATTGGGTGAGTAAGATAACAAATCAAATCTATATTATTTTGTTTCCACACACATTGATGAAACAACAAAAAAAATAAATTAAAGAGGTTCAATCATTTTCACTTATTTATATCAAATTTAACTTCACGAATGAACTCCTAGACCCAAGTTTGATATAAATTATTAGTATTAAGTTATATCAAAGTAATTCAAAAGACAAATATAACATGCTACGCAAATATTGAGCTCCACGAATTTCTCCAAAAAATTTTAAGTAATTGTATATGTAAAAACAAATCTAAGTAAATAGATTAAAAAATTGATAAGCTATCATCATTTTCGTAAATTTCATGCTTGAATTATTGAATGTTCATATAACCTTCATAAGTTTTCATGAATTTATTGTTTCAAGTGAACTCATTTTAATTTGTTTTCATCTTTTATATGTCTGTCAAAAATTATCTCAAATATTTATAATATATTTAATTAGAGTTTTTAATTTAACAAAAAATATACTAATTAAGAAGATAACTCCAACCACAAACCTCTAATTAAAAACACACACTAAAAAGTCGTAACAAAAGAAGAAGAATTTACAGCAATCAAATTTAACTTATGACATTAACTTCATTTTAACATTTTTAAAATTAGAGACTCAAGTTTATTGATTTCAAATATTTAGAGATAACATTGATTAAAATATAGGAAAAGAAGAATACAATTAATTAATTGTACTTGAAGCAATAGTACAATATGAAGCAATTTTCCAATATGAAGCAATTTTCAGTAAGGAGGATATTTTTAAATTAATTAATTATTTTAATGATAAAAATGATTTTTTTGTACTTAAGAATTATTGCAAAGGACAAAAGATTCGATTTCGAATACTGACACTACAACACGAGAGTTTATATATATTTTTTTAAATTTTGATTATTTCACTTTAATAGACACGTAAATATGATATAATCACCTGTCTGCTTTAAGTAACTGCAGCAGGTAGCTGAAATGCTCAGCCGTAAGGAGTAGTTTAAATAATAATTAATAAAAATGCCATAATAAATTTGTGTAGATATTTTAATAGCTACCGCAAAATTAAATAAATCTGTTATTATAATTTTATAGTTAAAGTTAATAAAAAATTAATTTAATAATACTTAATAAAAATATCATAAAAATATTATCGTTGTTAAAGTTTAATCTCAAAACATTAAATCTAAGATATCGAGCTAAGACCGTCTAAACAAACAACAATACCCGAAACATATAGCTTAAGCATGCACGAACCCTACCCTATCCTCATCCCTATCCCCACCCCCACCCCGATCCATCCTTTTTGGTCTTATCAAATGTACACTCACTCTTCTTGTTTATCCTTTTTCTCCAGTTTCTTCCCGAAAACCCTAAAATGGAACATCCATTCTTCATCAATGGACCTCCCACAAACCGATCTGAAGCTTTACGATGGCTATCAATCGCCGAGAAGCTTCTAACTAACCGTGATCTTGTTGGTAGCAAATCTTTTGCGACCCGTGCGCGTGAATCCGACCCGTCTTTAGCTCACCCAATCGACCAAATCCTTAGCATCGTCGACACCTTAACCGCCGGCGACAAACGTATCAACAACCATCACTTCGATTACTACTCCATCCTCCAGATCCCTCCTAACCAAACCCAGAACTTCGAATTCATCGCCGATCAGTATCGTCGTTTTGCTCTTCTCTTGAATCCTCAGAACAACAGCTTCCCGTTTTCGGATCAAGCTTTTGGACTTGTTGTCGATGCGTTTTCAGTTCTTTCTGATCCTTTGAGGAAAAGTATGTATGATAAGGAATTGGGGTTTTTTCTTAATCTTTATCCAGTTGCTTCTGCACCTACTCCGGTGAGTTTTGTGCAGCATGGTGGGTTTAATCAAATGCCGGGGACGACTTCAGACCAGCTGTTTGCGAACATGCCTAGTCAAGATCAAGGTTCACATGCTACTGGAGTGAGCTTCAGTAGAGACCTACAAGCTGGAATTTCAATGCCGGTGACGTTTCTGAATCGTGAGCAAGAAAATATGACTATGGGAAGCTCGGGTTCGGAGCAAGAGCACCAACAGCCGCAGCAGCAACAGCAACAGCAACAACAACCACCTGTAACTTCTCTGAGACAGCAGGCACAACCACCACCAGTGAGTTCTCTTTCGTTTTCAAATATAGATGAACAGCCTGCTACATTCTTAAATTTAAACCAACCACAGCCAGTAACTTCTGAGAGAAGCTTCAATAGGGAGAACCCACCATTTGGTATTGGGTTGAGCTCGACAAGAGGGCGAGAACCGGAGGTTACTGTTGAGCAGCAGGGGAATCAACAGCCCCAAGAAAGAAATGAGAATGTGGTGGTGGGGAACAAGGAAAATAGGCCTGCTAGTACTAGTAATAATGTGAGTAATGTGAAGGAGAAGGAAAGTAGAGTAGAAGCTTCAGCTAGGAAGATACCAAGTTTCTGGACAGCATGTCCTTACTGTTATGTTATGCATGAGTACCCTTTGGAGTATGTTGACTGTACACTAAAGTGTCAAAATTGTAAGATGGCTTTTCAAGCTGTAAAGGTTGCTGCTCCACCGATTGTTGATGGAAAAGAAGCTTATTTCTGTTGCTGGGGATTTATGCCTTTAGGATTTTCCGTGGAGCATTATGAGAGAAGTAGAAATAATGTTTCGAGCTGGTCTCCGTTTTCTCCCATGTTTACTTGTCCGAGCTCTGGGGCGAATGGAGGGAGGAACGCAAAGAATAATGCTGTCGGGGGACAGAGTAATGTGAGTGGTTTTGGCAATTTGCATACTGCTGGTGGGTCAAGAAGTCGGGCTGGACGAAAGCATTCTGCTCCAAGGATTTACAGTGATGATGATGATGACGACGATGACGACGATGATGACGATGTACTAGTTGACATATCGGAGGTGCTTTCTGGAGATACTTGACATATGGAGGTCCTTTCTTGGAGATGCTATTCCAAGGTAGAGAAAGTTAAGTTCTTGAAGAAGTTCAGATAGTTGAAGAAGGAAAGATAATCAAGCCGTTCTTTTCACTCGAAAAGTTATCTTTCCATTACTTTCTTTGATTATCGTGTTCATATCTAGTGTAGTTGGTTAAGATACTCGGCTTCAAGTCCCGACAATGGGATACCTTTTTCCTGTTCTGAAAACCGTCTTTCTTGAGCTGAGGGCCGTTCAAAAACAACCTCTCCACCGCACAAAGGTAGGGTAAAGTCTGGATATACCCCACCCTCCCCACACCCCCTTGTGGGACAATATGGGTATGTTGTTGTATTGTGATCATATGTTGTTATCTTCTCGTCTTTAGGAATTCTAGTATGAAGTAAACTTTGTGATTGAGGAGTAGATGAGTCTAATCTGTAACTTATTTTGTTAGCTCAATACTATTTGCTTCAGAGATGATTGATCCTTTACTTTTCCTAGTTTTCTTTCATTGAATTGTCACTGGATATTGGCTTGATCAAGCATTCTCATTGTAATTTAGCAAGAAATGTTAGTTGTTTTGAGAGAAATGGATTGTGTTACCTTCAAATTAGCACCAGATAAGGATAGGAATTTGACTGAAACAGGAGCACTCTAATTAGTTGCATTGGATAGTTTATGTCTAAATTTTGTTTGATATGGATGCCTTATATGCTGGGGTTTGCGGAAGTGAATGTATATTTCAAATTAACAAGAGAGAGAAGTAATATAAAAATAAAGGATTTGAGTTATGGAAAGAATATGTAAGTAGTAACTTTGGGGCTTCAAGCAAGTTCTTTACTTGTGTTGGGGTTAAGCCGACAATACCATATGGTGGTTTTGATGCCTTTAGTGTGCGGTTCTTCTACGGGTAATTATGACAGGCTAGAGTAGCCTGTGTTTTGGAGACGACCAGTCACATGTTGTATGATACCATTAGTAAGGCTCCTTCAGGTTCTGATTGAAGCAGATGCGACAATCATAAAGTTGCTACTCTTCCCATAATGGAAACAACAACTTTGTCTTTGAATCCCAGGGAGTTGCCTCAAAAGTTAAATCAAGAATTACCTTTTTGCTATCAAAAAGGTTGAAGAGTCTGGTGAACACGATATTAACTACTGTTGAATTGTACCTAGAATACATAATGAAGGACCTTTGAGAGTTTTACTCTGGAGTGGTGGAACTGGAGGTACTTTTGTAACTCTTTTCACTTCATGAATTTACCTTTGTCAGTTCTCTGCTTGTTTCAGGACAAATGGAACTTCATTGACACAAAGGACTCGTTTATCAAAATTTACTGATGTTGAGGTAACTTTTCTTGTGTGCGCAATATGTAGGTAGCTGTTCTAGTTGTTTCATTCTGTGAAACTGAACTGGATATTGCTGAAACACCAAACAAGAGAAATAAAATCACTATGGTGAGCAATCAGTTAAAATTTTGACCTGTGGAAGCTGAGAACATTGCTTTCTGTCCCTGCTCTCTTATATCGACTATAGATTGCTGAACCACTGGAGAGTAGACTTGGTAAGGGCATCGAGAACGATGTTGTAAGCATATATATTGGCCTAGAAAGAAACTTGGTGACTTTTTCCAAACCAAATATGTCAGAGGTATGCCTGCTGCACTGCCTATTTTTGCATTTGGATCTGATAAGCAGGTCGGTTATTAGTAGTTTAGTTGCTTTTACCACTTGTATATTTTGAGCTCTTCCTAGCGGATTGCTACTGTTGTTTTCTGTTTTCGAAAGACCTAACATCTTAAAAGCTGTTGAAGATAGTATTGTTCAGGATAGCTTGAATTTCTTGCGGCATTCGACAAGCTCTTCCCAACTTTCCCATTCATTCATATCCGCACTGTGTCTGCCCCGAGCCATTGCCTCGTTAATTAGTTCTGTCATTTTTGAACAACCTGATGTTCAGCCTGCACTTCTTTCTTTGTGGTGACACATTTTCTTGTGGAATCTGTGTATTATGCGCGATTTTTGTATTGTTTGTAGCAAACTTTATGAATGCATTTATGATAAACTGTGATAATGCCATGTGAGGAGAACCCCTAAAACATTGAAACAACGTATAATTTTTTCTTGGCATATGTTCATATATTTGTATATCATAATATAAGACGATAACAAATTATGCCACTTATCGTACTAACTTTGTATCGACCGAGGCAATAGTTCAGTTCAAAATCACAAATTACACAGTAAAAATCGTAAAAATACAAAATTATATTCACGGTATAATGTAATGCAATACAAAACAACTTGTAACAATAATTGAATAGGCTGAAGAGACATGACAATTGACAAATTATACTCACCAAAATTGAATATTTGTTGATTTAACAATAGTACTATTGAAGATGGACTCAGAGTTGACAAATATTTACAATGCAAGTAAGTATTTAATAAAAGTATAGTTTTACTTAATTATAAATAGTGACTATAAATTAACGTAATTTATAGCTATTGCGGAATTTATTATTTCAATTTATATAAGAATCGAAAAAGAAACATTTTCTTACAAATATTCGATTTTTAAAAGAGTCCTACAAATTTCTTTTTGTCTCTCCTCTCTCCATTCAATGATTTTGTTCCTTTATTATTTCAATAATATCAACTTTGAATCTTGAATCTTCTCATTCTCTCTTCTAATTGTGCTTTTCCATCATAATCATGCAATTTATTTCCACGACCAAAATGTGTATAAACTTTACTTTTTTTTTAATAATCTCTATTTTGTATATAATTGTCTCTCTCTGTCTCTGTAATATTTATCATTTGTGAAATTTACTCTAATTTTAACGGTTGACGCTCTTTTCCCCAGATCGTTCTCTCACACTTATCTTATTATGATTCTAAAGTAGATAATCCACAAAAATCCTTTAAATTAAGGAGTATCTATGAGTGTATATATATACATGTATGTGCATATATAATACTATAAGACTGTAAAAGAAAATAAGTTTCCCTTTCACAAATGCCAAGTTAATTAACATCCTTTCTTTTGCTCATGTTGTAACAACTATCAACAAGAGGTCACATCTTGCACCTTTTTTGCAAAAGGTTCATTGCCAAGCTCAAATGTAGTCCTTCTATTGTCATAATTTTTGTATTAATGTTAAAGATGGTGATGTTAAGAAGTCAAGTAATGAACTTGGAAATATTCAAGTTTCCCCAAAACTCTTCTCTCACTACTATCTTCGAAATACTTTTACTTTACTGAAAATAATGCATAATCTACAGTAATGTAAATCTTTCATCTCAACTCAATTAGGATTTATGCGAGATGTAAGCATGAACAATAACCAAGAACTAGATTAACATAGAAAATCATACTTTCGATGATAGAGATTTGAATTTAATAATAAAGGATAATAGGAAATTGAATTTAAGAAATATTGAAAAATTCACGGTTAAACTCTTACCAACTAAAATTAGATGTAGGGCGTGAGGACGAACTTTTAGTCCAACCCTCTGAATAGCCTTACATACCTGGAAGAACTAGATTCTTGAAGAGCTCTGAAGAAGATGCTTGAAAGCCCTGGGTTTTCTCCTCTTGAAACTACATTTTAAGTCTTGAGAATATTTTCTTAGCATAAAAAGATCAATTGATAATATTTAGGGACTTAATTTAATGTAAAACCATCAAGTTTAGGCGTAGAAAAGGTGAAAAGTACTTAAACTAACCCTTCTTAAAATGTTGTTAAGGTCATCTATGGTCTGCAAGAACCTTCTACCGATTGTAGAAAACATCCGTAGAATCTTGGGTGGAATTCTAGGGTCCTAGAACTCATTATACNAAGAAGATGCTTGAAAGCCGTAGTTTTTCTCCTCTTGAAACTACGATCTAAGTCTTGAAAATATTTTTTGTAGCATAAAAAGATCAATTGATAATATTTAGGGACTTAATTAGGTGTAAAACTGTCAAGTTTAGGCTTAGAAAAGTGAAAAAGTACTTATATAACCCTTCTTAAAATGTTGTCGAGATCATCTATGGGGCCATCTACGGTCTGTAAAAGCTTTTACGGGTCGTAGAACATATTCGTAGGATCTTGGGTGGAATTTTGGGGTCCTTGAACTCATTTTATGGGCCCAAACTACGGATTATAGAAGCTTCTACGACTCGTAGTTGGGTCTGTAATAATCTGGACTCGAAAACCAACTAAAAACACATTTTCACGAGCTGGAAATTATGGGTTTTCAACCCATTTACGTCCCGTAGTCCAGAGGTCGTAAAAACGGCCCCAAAAAACTCTGCTATGACAATCTTCACTAAAAGTCATAATGTTTTGCTCCAAACTCCATATAAGGCAATCTTGGTGGAGTTGGAAAGAGGATTCAGAGACTTTTTAATTTGATAGGTTATAGGGCACCTAATTATTTATGTTCTGAGAGTAACGATCATTTGAAGTTAACTCTTGTATAATTAATATGAAAAACTTAATCGGTAGGAAGGTTTGAACTCGACTAAGTACTAGAGGTCTCTTGTGACCCCAAACCACTTCCAATACACTTTCCACATATAGGAATGAGTTTTAAAATATAGATACAAGTAAGGCATCACTAGGTTCAACCTTATACACTTTCGCATCTTATGATAGAGTCGTGGAATATTACAATTTAAGTATTTCTTGGTCTTCAAGTATTATAATGGAAGGTAATGAAAGGACTCATTGCATTTAGTATACGATTTTTATTTGATGTGATTTTTTAAAATATTTTTTGGTACATTACCGATAAAAAAGAGTAAATTTGTTTAAGGATAACCTAGATTTTTATTTTAATTTTCAACTATATTTAACTTTTATATATATAAAATAAAAAAGAAAAAATACGCAATTATTTCTTGGAAAATATATAAACTGAAAAATAAATAACATCAAATAGACACAAATTGTACCTTTTTGCAAATATTACTAATAAAATTGAAATAATTTTCGGAGAATAAATTGGCTATAATAATTAATGACTTTATAATAAGCGCTTGGTAGACTAAGAATTAAAGACAATGACTTTTTAATTTAGTTGATTCATTAAATAAGTTAAGTCCTACTATTTAATATTTGATTAATTATATGGATGAACTGGTAATTCAACTTTACACTTTAGAGCATACCACTTTTAATATTATATATATATGATGAATTTTATAATAGGATGATTACGATATGATATATGATAAGTGATGATAATAAGAAAAAATATTAGAATTTATTAATAAATAAGGAATAAAATTTAAAAGAAAAAATAATGAAAGCTTTATACAAAAATGTGTATTTTATTTTTGAAAGTCATGACTTTTCTGCTTAAACAAAATCCAAAATGAATTACACATATATGTGACTGCCCTATAAATAACAATTTCTTATGCAAAATTATTAGAAAAGAGTAAGTTCACATTCACAGCTATTTTTGAGAAGACATATTTTTGAAGCTCTTAGTCAGGTCTTCAACAAAAAATGAACTTCTGTAAGAGTAAGTTCATATTCACAGCTATTTTTTTAGATTCTTCTACAGAATTACAAAAAAGGTAAGTTCACACATTTGTATCTCTTTCTAGATTTTTCTTCTTCAAAATCACAAAAGAGGGTGAGTTCACATTTACCATCATTTCTAGATTTTTTTTTTAAAGTAAAAATTTGAGCTCAAGGCTCATTTTATTATGCAAATAAATAAACTAACTACATAAAGTTTGTCAAAAAAAAATTAAAACTAATACATCCCAACCCAAATAAAGGGTCCGGCCCATCTGTTCATCGATAATACCTAAAAAGTTCCTTTCAATTTCCACTGCCATTTCAAACCTTCAATCGGCAAGAGTTTTCTGGGTGACACTAAGAAGTGCCCTTCAGTATCCACCGCCATTTCAGTCCTTCAGTCAACAAGAGTCTTCTGGGTGACGCTTCTCCTTCTACGTTATTTCAGTCCTTCTACTCCTAATTTCTAAATTCTTCTTGTTCTGCAAAATCAGAAAAAGGTGAGTTCTCATTTGTAATCATTTATGTAGATTTTTCTTTTTCAAAATCATCATTACAGAGAAGAGTGAGTTCAGATTTGTGATCATTTCTTTTCTTTTTTTTCTTTTTTCCTTCTCCCTCTCCCCTCCTCATCGCCCTCCTCCTCCTCGTCGAACCTTCGTTCAAGTTTTGACAAATCATAGGGTTTTTTCGATCGCTTTCTGTTTTTTTTTTTATATTTTCTAGTGAAAAAGTACTTATATAACCCTTCTTAAAATGTTGTCGAGATCATCTATGGGGCCATCTACGGTCTGTAAAAGCTTTTACGGGTCGTAGAACATATTCGTAGGATCTTGGGTGGTTCTATTTTTTTAAATTAATTTATTTCTTCATATAATTCATGTTGAGAAGGGAATCGTTCAGCAACCAAGAGGGCGTCATATAAACGGGAGAGAAACATTGAATTCAGTGCATTGCTCATTCTCTTACGATGAAGAACAATCAATATGTGATGGTGAGTTGATTCTTTTGAAATTTATTCTAATTTTGTCATTCAATTTTCCCCCATTTTATTCACTTGTTTTTTTGCATTTTGACCTAGCAAGTGTTATTGCTAAAGATCATTAATTATTTCTATCGATGTGAATTTGAAATTATGTTTTATTTATTTCTTGTATCTCTCATTTGGATATTAAAGAATAACATTTATTGATATATGTATGCAACACATTCCTTGCCTTTGCAGTAAAGTTATTATTATTTTTTTATATATGTTCACTAAATTTTGAATTGATGGCCACACGTATCAATATATAATATCTAATTGGATAGTTTCAAATTTGTATGATTTTAATTCTCAATCTAAGTTTGACATTAGTAAATCAACTTATGATTGTTAAAAAAAAATAAATCCTTTTTGCTCCATAATCTGTACTAGCAAAATAAAATTGTTATCATATTGCATTTTTTTTAAAAAATAAAGTCCATTTATTATTTTTCCATGTTAGTAGAATTGGTAAAAGATTTTCATACATGCATTAGATGTTGTATTTTTTATTTAGTATAAAGAGAAAGTTTCACATAGTAGTTTCACTACAAATAATTGTGTTCTTTGTTCTCATCTAATATTTTTTACAACTCTGGACTCATTAGTACTATTTTTCTGTCAACATCAATTCTTAAATTTTGATATACAATTTGTTTAACTTATTTTTGTGTGTAATTTCACAGTATCTTTGGCAAGAAACAGAAATGAGAAGGAAAGAAAAAGAGGAACGTAAGAAGATGATGCAGAATCAAAAATCAAATCTAGAGAATGAAGAGAAAAAAGAAAAGAATCAGCATGACTCCATTGAAAAGAAGATACTTAACAAAGAAAAGAAAAACGTCATCAATGGTAATTAATTAGAAATTTTTAGAAAAGAATCAACATGACTCCATTGAAAAGAAGATACTTAACAAAGAAAAGAAAAACGTCATCAATGGTAATTAATTAGAAAAAATTTGCATTTTAACATAAATATGTTACTTAATTTATTCCATAACACCTACTTATCATAAATAATATATCATCTAATTTTATAAAATTTACTGAACTTTATGTAGAGCTGAAAGTTACTAAGCTTGGAGCAACTGTATATGACTTTCTTATCAATACAAAACAAAATGATGTTGTGCAAAGTCCATCACAAGCAAAACAACAAAAGGTATTAAAACAAAACTTAAGTTTTATCTATCCACGTTATGCTTGTAGTGAGTTCTTAGCATGTTGTTTTTATAGAATGTCGAAGAAGATGTTGGGACTTCTGATCAACAATATGATGCTCCACAAGAAAAACGACTGAAGGTACATTACTTATACTTGTCATCAGAATTGTCCCTCACTGGCTTAGCTCTCTTCACCTTAAGGAGAAATGATTTCTAGATAGAATTGCATAATTAAATAGTTGCTAGTGCTTACATGGTGATTATGATCAGGGAAAAAAATTTAATATAATATAATAGATAGAAACCTAGATAATAACAAGGCATAATACATAAATATATCTTTTAACTTTGCCTCAGCTACCATTTATGCCCTTTAACTTTGGATTAGAAATTTAAACTTATACAAAGTTTAAGGTAGATACATGTATCCTACGTGGAGTATCACACGTAGGACACCATACATAGGACACGACGTAGGATGGAATTGCCATGTAGGATACCATATAAGATACATGTGTCTACCTTTTCAATTCTATATAAGTTTAACTACCTTACTATGCATACTCAAAGTTAGCCGTCTCTCTGATAATTTTTATTATTTATTTTTTTATACGATGGAGTGATTTCTTTTGTCATTGGAGGAGCTTATTCTATTATCATAGATGCGCTCAAGTATCAACTGGATTGATGATATGTTACCAAATACTATTCATTAGACTGCTTCATTTTAGTTTCTTCAGCATTGAGAACTTTGTTGTTATTTTCTTGTTTGTTTTGTGACAATCTCGTACTAGATCTTATGCATATTATTGTTATCTCTTCTAAGTTGTGTGTTACATATATTGCAAGCTTTTGATATTATACACATTGCATGAGCAGTTCTTTGCTTTGAAAAAGAAAATTACAAATTTATGCTTCTTTCAAGACACAAAAATAGATAATTAACTTTTTCAAGATAAAATATTCTTATAAAAAATTATGCTTACCAAACTGTTCCTCAATAATATTCACCCGTCTTATCCTTTTCGTTTTTTGTTTGTACAGTTCTTCTCCCTATAATAGAAAAGATTTTCAGTTTTAAGGTTGATCAAATGAAATTTGTTTATCAAACATATTGATATACTTTTTGAGAAGCTATTACAAAATATTTCCTTGAGAGGACCAGTTAACTATAGTGTGGAAAATAGATACATTATCATAAAAAATCTACGTAGATCTTTTCTTTGCTGTATTTATTTTTCGCTCTTTGATTTCAACTCACAAGGAAATCTTGATGATCAGCTTGACTCCTCACGTGTTTCACAAATTCTCTAGTGCCAGAAGACCTCCCAAAATGATGAAATTTTAAATAATTTTGATTTCAGTAAAAGTTCACCCTTAAAAGTCACATATAGTAATTTTTTGATTCATTTGTAGCTCCTCAAATGTATGATCACTTGTCAAGTAGACACCTTTACAAGACAAAGTAATGGTGCATAGCATAAGAAATGTAACAGAATAGTCGAAACATCAATCCTAATTACTCTGATCAACGTATGGTAATGGAAAACAAAGCGAAATACTACTACTAGAACACACCTTTTTCTATTCATTTTCTTCAATTTTTTAAATCGGAGACTTCACTAAGCGGAGAAGCTTGACCAGTTGTATGTGAGGATTTACCCCTAGAATGTTTCAAGATATTGTAAATATGGGAAGCCTCTAGTTAAACACAAGAGAAAAAATATTATTCACTCAGATAAGGATGTTTCACCTTGTGGTTGGCTTTGTGCAACATTATCTTATTGAATAGAAATCTTAATTAGTTTCCTCAGAAGGATGGATAAATAGTTAATGCTTAGAAGGGTAAAGCAAAATTCAAGGTCTATCCATGTTTCGGGTATCATATTTCAGAATATAGGAGAAAGATAATTAACTTACTTCGATAGATGATTCATGAGCACTTCTATATTCTACAGTTGATGCTCCAGAAGAAACACCCTCCCTCTATTCTCAGTCTCATTCTCTGTAGTTGTTCTAGGAGTAGTAGTTTCTTCGAGGTGGATACCACCATCAAGAATAAAGTCATCTCGACTTGGACTCAATAAGTTTATGTTGTTTTCTTCTCCTTTATAGTAATACATTAAAGTTATAACATATCAAGAAAATATTTTGATTCTTCTTTTAACAAACGATAATGTTTTCTATTTTGGATATTAAAATTTCACTTGTAGTTACTAAATTGAACTTAGTTCTCTTCTTTGCATCTACTGAACATTCTCTGCCAAAGAACAATAACTAATTAGAATACTCAACATTCATATTACGAATTTTTTCATATTAGGAATCTTGTGCTTTTACTGATTCTTATATATTTGGGATCCTCTATAAGTCGCATTATCCTTATACTGACTTGAAGAGAAACTTGACAAGTGTTGATACTTTCTTGCACCCTTTAAAATTTCACATTAATATTTTTGGATAATATTACTATAACAATGCAAAATTAAAGAGCTAGTCAGTTTATTGTTTTGGTATGAACCAAGTTGGGATTGGAACTAAAATATCAACAGACATTTGTTATTTGAATTCTCAGGATGCACTTTCGTAAGTTCAGTGTTGTTTGGTTGTCCAATATTTGCAATAGTTTGCTCATATTGATATTGAGAAGACATATTTTGGAAGCTCTCAATTAGGTCTATTTTTTATTTAGTATAAGGAGAAAGTTTCACATAGTAGTTTCACTCCAAATAATTGTGTTCTTTGTTCTCATCTAATATTTGTTTCAACTCTGGACCCATTAGTACATTTTTCTATCAACTGGACCCATTAGTACTATTTTTCTGTCAACATGAATTTTTAAATTTTGATATATAATTTGTTTAACTCATTTTTGTGTGTAATTTCATAGTATCTTGGGCAAGAAACAGAAATGAGAAGGAAAGAAAAAGAGGAACATAAGAAGATGATGGAGAATCAAAAATCAAATCTAGAGAATGAAGAGAAAAAAGAAAAGAATCAGCATGACTCCATTGAAAAGAAGATACTTAACAAAGAAAAGAAAAACGTCATCAATGGTAATTAATTAAAAAAATTTTGCATTTTAACATAAATATGTTACTTAATTTATTCCATAACACCTACTTAACATAAATAATATATCATCTAATTTTATAAAATTTACTGAACTTTATGTAGAGCTGGAAGTTACTAAGCTTGGAGCAACTGTATATGACTTTCTTATCAATACAAAACAAAATGATGTTGTGCAAAGCCCATCACAAGCAAAACAACAAAAGGTATTAGAATAAAACTTAAGTTTTATCTATTCCACGTTATGCTTATAGTGAGTTCTTAGCATGTTGTCTTATAGAATGTCGAAGAAGATGTTGGGACTTTTGATCAACAATATGATGCTCCACAAGAAAAACAACTGAAGGTACATTACTTTTACTTGTCATCAGAATTGTCCCTCACTGGCTTAGCTCTCTTCACCTTAAGCAGAAATGATTTCTAGATAGAATTGCATAATTAAATAGTTGCTAATGCTCGTACTAGATCTTATGCTTATTATTGTTATATCTTCTTAGTTGTGTATTACATATATTGCAAGCATTCGAGATTATACACATTGCATGAGCAGTTCTTTGCTTTGAAAAAGAAAATTACAAATTTATGCTTCTTTCAAGATACAAAAAATAGATAATTAACTTTTTCAAGATAAAATATTCTTATAAAAAATTATGCTTACCAAACTATTCCTCAATAATATTCACCCGTCTTATCCTTTTCGTTTTTTGTTTGTACTGTTCTTCTCCCTCTAGTAGAAAAGATTTTCAGTTTTAAGGTTGGTCAAATAAAATTTGTTTATCAAACATATTGATGTACTTTTTGAGAAGCTATTACAAAATATTTCCTTGAGAGGACCATTTAACTATAGTGCGGAAAATATA
>DF357483.1:135018-148643 GCA_000787875.1 Solanum virginianum | reverse complement strand
GGAACTAGAAGTTATGCACCTTTGTTTTAAAGCCCTCTTGATTTGTGTTCCCTCTATTTTGCACCAGAAGCATTTGGGATCACCGTCTTGTAACTTTGTCTTAGGGATTTTTTTCTAAGAAGAGGGGTACGAGCAGTGTAACAGCCCGTGTGATACTACACACTCCGTGTGGCCTCCCATGAAGATGATTTCGCCAAAATATTCTAAGTATGTGATTTTCATTTCGGACCTTTGCCAAGTAAAATTTTTCTATGTTAGTTCATGGACAAATATGCAATCTATATGGTGTGTCATGGACCATATAGTCCTCCTTGAAATGATGATATTCAATTTTTTAACTCATTTCAGTAATGGTGTTTTCGTAAATATGGTTTATTCTAAGGGTCTTTTGTGATTACCTATGCTACCTAAACACTTCTTATTGACCTAAACTTCATTCCTTTCATTCAAATTCATTTTGAGATTTTAAATTCTCTCAAGTTCTTTTAAAGAACTCTTGTGGGTCTTATGCTTGGGGATCAAAGAAAGACTCTTTCTTCACCAAACTTCTTGTTGAATCGTCTCTATTAGCTAAGGTATATGAGTTTGATTCTTCGTCCCTTTCAACCAAAAAGATCCAAACTCTTTTCAAGTGATTTTCATGTATTTTAGCTTACTTTAAATATGATTTTTGAAGAATATGGTTTATTAAATTCAATTGATGTATGGGCTATGTTTATTTCATGATTTTAAAGTGAATTAAGACCTAATATGATGAAATGCATTGAAGTTATGAAGTTATGAAAGTCCCCTTTAAAGCTTGGTTTGTGCATGGGTAATCTATACTATGATTTAAATGTGAATTTTACTTATGTCTTTACTTAAGTTTCATAATGTAATGTTGATTTAAGTCTGACTCTCTCTTACCTATGCTAATCTCATCTTATTCATGGAATATGCATACATGACTGTGGTTTTTATGAAGTTTATGAAGTGGTCAAGACCTAGTGATGTTTATGTATATGATTTTCAGAAGTTTATGGCTATGGCAATAATTTGATCACATAAATGTGTAAGACTATGGCTCATTGAGCAATTATGGATGTTTACACCAATATGTTTAAGGGAGCATTGATTGAGGTTTGAGGCAGGGTGGGCTATCCATAAGGGTCCATATCATTTCTCAAGAAGGTGGTCCAAAGGAGATATTCCTATGCATGAAAAGTACTCGTGAAGAATGATTTGGCTTTTTGCTTATTATGCATGATTATGAAGATTGTGATTTGTCCTTTAGGCCTAAGAATGTATGTAAATGATTTGAAAGTCATATGCCTCTCTTACAAGCATGTGTATACATGTAATCTAGTGGTATGATGACCTAGCACCGATGGGATTGAATTAGGGTGGGCTATCCCCAAGGATCTATACTCTTTTCTCTTGAACTATATTACCTAACATAGGTTTGTTTATGCCCAAGGAAAAGAATGATTATGGATCTACCTTTTGCAAGTAGGCCACCTCTTTATCCGTTGTGTGGTAGACGACAAAGTTCCAAGTCATAGATCACTTAGTCTAATGTCAATTACAGTCCCATCCTCAATGTATATGAAGTATTTTTGCATTCATGCATCATGTATCCCATGGCATATTATTATACTATTCTCTTGATTATATGATTCTTTTTATATACGTGCCCTTGTCATCTAACATTGAATACAAGTTCAATGAGTTCATATGCATTGCATGCTTGCATATATAGTACATTCAAAAGTAGTAACACATACTTTTGCCAACATGATTAAACCATGTAGGGACCAAAGAGTATGTTAATCCACTTTACGACATCTAGCTTGGATCTTGAGATTTGCTTGTCATGGTGAAACCTATCTTCCAAGGACAACCCACCTTTCCTCTACCTATGGTTCTTAGTTTGAATTATTTACTTTGAGGTTAAGCTTGGGACATGTCTTGGCCCACGACCTATCTTATAATTAGAGGCATTGTTGGACATCTTATAGGCCTCCTTATGCTTATGTACTAAGTTTTATATTCAGATAATTATGTTGTGGATATGGCTAAGTCATTATGGTTTGATTTTGAGCTTACTTTATGGGTTCATGTTATGCTGTGAGAGATCTTAACTCCTGTATTGCCCCCAGAGAGTGAGTCATACTTACCCGCCCCTTAGTCCTATATGCTATGTGCTATATTAATCCATGTTACTCCTTATTCCCCATGATATCCCCATAGCATGAGTCCTACTTTCCTGTCCCTTAGAATTATTTGTTTACTACTCATATATCCTTTCGAATTGATAATGTGTGAATGAATGCTATGAGGCTTGTTTTGGAAATCTCGGGTTCTCATTCACCAAGTTACTCCTCGACCCTAGGTTCTGTTCGTGACAAGCTTTTATCAGAGCACTAGGTTTGTAAATGATCCTCGAAGTCCAATATGCTGCATCGAGTAGAGCCCTATTCATGGGTGTGAAGTGCACCATGCCTATAAAAGGGAAGCTATGATGACGTTCTAGGAATTATCTCACTTCTTCATGTCTTATGTCATACTATGGCTCGTATGTTTGGTTTCCTTGTCTTGATGGTGTCATTTCTCCATTACAAAAGATGCCTCGAGAAAGAACTCCCCTACCAAGACCGGCCCCGGCTAATGAAGGTGAAACATCTCAAGGGCCTATGGAAAAGCTTATCTCTAATGGTGAATTCCATACGACCTTCACCATGCTTGCCCAAATGGTGACTTTTCAATCTAGGTAGTTTAATCTTCCTCTATATCTCACTCTAGCTTTTTGGGTAACGAATTTGACCCGGATGAATCCTCTGGAGTTCTATGGGTCAAGGGCTGACGAGGATGCTCAAGTGTTCATTGATGAGCTCACTAAGGTGTTGACTATTATGGGTGTCACATCTGAGGAGATAGTTGAATTGGCTGCTTATGAGTTGAAAGATGTGGCTAAAGTATGCTACACCCAATGATCGATGGAGAGGGTTTGTGGTAATGTTGTTGATTGGGAAGAATTCAAGTTGGTACACCCAATGACATGAGTATGAGGGACTATGCCCTCACATTCACTAAGCTCTCTAAGTATGCTCCTATGCTTGTGGCTGATCCCCGTGCAAGAATGCACACGTTCATTTTTAGTATCTCTGATTTGGTGATGAAGGAGTGTCATACGTCCATGTTAATTCGATAAATGGAAATATCCAGATTTATGGTATATGCAGAGCAGATTGAAGGGGAGAAACTCAGGGAGAAGAGAGTGCATATCCTAAGAGAGCCAGTTACGATAGTGGGTTCTCCAATTCCAAGGGTACTGGTTTTAGTCGTTTCCAATAAGGTCAATGTTCTAATGCTTGAGTTGCTAATGCTAGAGTGCCTCCTCCTAGGGAATCAGTTGGTGGTGGGCCATTACCTCTACAATGTGACAAATGCGGGAAGATTCATTCCCGAAGGTGCTTATGGTGTTTGGGTACTCCTATTATAGGTCTGGTGGGACGGAGCACAAGCTTGTTGATTGTCCAAATGCACTGAATAAGGGTCAAGTGGCTTAAGGTAATCCAGTCTAACTAAGAGCTCCACTAGATAGTGCCCCTTAAACAACAAGTTCTATGCTTTGCATGCTCGACAAGAGGGTGAGAAAGCTCCGGATGTTGTGATTGGTATGTTAAAAGTCTTTGATTTTGATGCTTATGCTTTGCTTGATCCGAGCCTAAATTTATCTTTTTTGACTCCTCCATTGGCTGTTAAGATTGGTTTAAGTCCTAAAATTTTAAGGGAGCTCTTTTCAATTTATACTCCAGTGGGTGAATCTGTTGCTGCTCATAGAGTTTATCGAGATTGTCCTATTTCTGTGTTGCATAAGGTCTTTCCATGTGATCTCATAGAACTTAAGATGTTTGATTTTAAGATGATTCTTGGGATGAATTGGTTGCATACTTCATATGCCTCTATAGATTGTAAAACCTAGAAGGTGAAATTCTAACTTCCGGATGAGCCCGTTCTTGAATGGAAGGGTAGTGATACCGCTATTAAAGGTCAGTTTATTTCCTACCTCAAAGCCAGAAAGATGATCCCAAACGGGTGTATTTCCATATTGTGAGAGTCAAAGATGTGGAATCCCAATTACCTACTCTTGTATCTATTCTGGTGGTGAATGAGTTTCTGAATGTGTTTCCTGAAGACTTGCCCAGTATTCCTGCCGAAAGGGAAGTAAACTTTGGCACAAATCTTCTCCCAGATACTCGGCATACCTCTATTTCTCCTTATTATATGGAAATTGCGGAGTTGAAGGATTTGTCGAAGAAAGCTTTCATTAGGCCAAGTATATCTCCATGGGGTGCTCTAGTGTTATTTGTAAGAAAGAAAGATGAATCTCTTTGGATGTGTATTGATTATAAGAAATTAGATAAGGTAACCATCAAGAATAAGTATCCGTTGCCTAGAATCAATGACTTGTTTGATTTGTCACGACCTGGACCTAGTGCCTAGACATGACACGGTGATTGGGAACTCGAGGAGACCCCAAACAAGCTTTCTAGCATATCATTACATATCCTTAGTCATGGAAGCAATTAAACAACAACAACAACAGAACATAAAATAAGGATAAAAGGGCTAAGAGAGTCTTTCATAGCTTAAAAAACATACAAGAGTCAAGAGAGTCAAGCTCAAATCATCATTATAAAACTTGTCCAACAACACCTCTAAACATAGAATTGAGTGGGGGCCTAGACAACTTTCTAAGCTCACCCTCATAGTCAAAACCACACAGTAAAAGAAAGAGAGTATTTGCATAACATAAGATCAAAAAATATCATCCTCGGAGTTAAGGACTCACCAAACTTGCTTCAAGGATAGTACTAAGCACGTGGAGGAGGAAGATGATCAAGTAGAGCCTCGGTTCCTACAAGGTAGTATGATGTAGGCATAGAGTATGAGTATGTGTTAGCATATTTAAATGTACAAAGTATGTAGGATGCAATGCAACATGAGATTGGCAATATAAGCAAAATGCATACATATAGGCAATGGATGAGCATAGTAACAATATGGCATGCATGAGTGATGCTTTTAGTAAAACATGCTTATATAGAACATATTACAAGTGTAGTAAGAGACCAAGGTCTACCACCCCTTTGGCGAGGTGATTGAGGTACAAACCCCCTAACATGGTTGTATGAGCCTACTACCCACCAAGCGAGACAGTTAAGATACATATCCCCCAACATGGTAGTTCAGGCCTACCACCCCCTAATGAGGCGTGGTCAACTTACAACACTTTACATACTATTCATGAAATCAACACATATATACATTCTTTTCATCATCATAAAGTCATTTAACTCATATGTCATGCATTAGACCTTCAATAACTCAAGAATCCATACTGAATATTTTATCAAACACTTGGCGTGTGTGTAATGCTAGTATAAAATCATGCAATTCAAGAGTAAAATCATGTGAGGAAAATCAATGTAAAATCACCCACCAACACTTAGTAATACCTTTATAGAAGATACATCAAAACCCCTCATTAAATAACATAATGGATTATAGATTCATTGATCAAAACATGCTTAAATAGTCATAATTTTATGAATCCCCGACATAGTGTATAACCAAAGTCACAATAAGTAAGACGCAGCTTAAAACATGGTTAAACACTCATACTTTTATGAAACTCCAACATAGTTCATAGTGAAATTCATAGTAAGTAAGACCCATAAGTAAATCAACTTAGAAACATGTAATTTATGTAAAAAGGAAGGTTGGGCACCATGGGTGAAAGGACCCAATGGTTAAAACCCACATATCTCAACTTTGTAGAATTCCTTGATGAAGATTTGAGTGAGAACTTTAAGCTTAAATGAAATTCTTAAGATCCAGAAGTGAGTTTGGGACACTTGAATTGGGTGAAATATTTGGCTAAGTGTTAGAGAGGGTTTTGGGGAATGTCTTGAGTGATATGAGGTTGAAAAATGACTAAGTATAGGTGCTTTTACACATAGGAAGACTTAGGTCCAAGGCCTCAAAGCCTTGGATCGAAACAGTGAACTGGCAACAAAAATACACATCTCCACGCCTTGGCCGCATCGCGCCAAGGGCGCGGATCGACTCTAGATAAGAAATTTTTGGGAAAATAAAATTTTGATATGGCTGCTCTAAAATTAGGGTTATACCCATTTTCCACTCAATGTTTTCCCCTAATCAAGAATATAAAGTCAGAGTTTCGATATCATGCATGGAGTTTGAGATATATGAAAATTATGATTATGGGCACTTCCAAGGTACATTTTCGGGCACTTTTTGAGGTCGTTTCAATATCTTCCCCTGGGAACATTCGTCCCTAAATGCCAAAGGAAGATATACAAGAGAAATAATCAAGATGATTTCAGCCCACACAAGGATACAACAATGCCCTTAAACATCATTTCAAAAATCTCAACATAAATTTCAAAATCACCAAAAACTTGTCAATTTAATCATAAATGCATATAAATGGTATGAGGTATGATACTTAAGACTTGAAATCATATAAGGGACTTAGATTAGTACCTTAGGATTGAGTAGAATCAAAGAGATAGGGATATCACTTTTGCATGTCCACTTTGGATTATCGTGTGACACTTTCAACTTATTGATTCCTCCAAAGGACCTTAACGGAGGCTATAACCTTGTTCCTTAACCTCTTCACTTGTCTATCCAAAATTTCAAGCAGAACCTCTTCATAGGTCAAGTTGTATTCAACATTAATAATATCCAATGGCATAATAACATTTGGGTTACCCACACACTTTCTCAACATAGACACATGAAGACCAGATGAACCAAGTCCATTTCACTAGGCAGCTCCAACTCATAGGTCACCTTACCAATATTTCTCAACACCCTATAAGGACCTATAAATCATGGAATCAATTTAACCCTTATACAAAAATGAACCACACTGTTCATTGGTTAAACCTTCAAATAGATCCAATTACCAACCTTAAATTCAAGATCCCTTCTCTGCACATCGGCATAGGACTTTTGATGACTTTGGGCTGTTTTCAACCTTTCCCTTATCAACCTCACTTTCTCTAAGGCCTCCATAACCAAATCCATACCCAACAAGGCCATCTCTCCCATTTTAAACCATCCAACCAGTGATTTACAATGTCTACCATAAAGGGCCTCAAAAGGAGCCATACCAATGCTTGCATGATAGCTATTATTATAAGAAAACTCAATCAATGGAAGATGATATACCTACTACCCTTGAACATAAATATACAAGCTCTAAGCATATCCTCAAGAGTTTTAATATTTTTTTGGCTCGGCCATCCATTTAAGGGTGAAAGGTCATACTAAGCTTAACCTTTGTACCAAGACCCCTTTGGAAGGACCTCAAAAAGTCTAAAGTGAATTGAGCACCATGATTCGAAATGATAGACAAAGGCACCCTATGCAATCTAACCAACTCATGAATGTACAATCTTGCATAATCTTTAGCACCATAAGTATTACTAAATAGTAGGTAATGAGCCAACTTTGTGATTCTATCAACCACAACCCATATAGAATAAAAACCCTTTCTAGTCTTAGGCAACCTAACCACAAAATCCATGTTGGTTTCCTCTCACTTACAAGTAGGAATCTCTGTATCTTGGTCTAGGCCAGCCGACCTTTGATGCTCAACTTTCACTTGTTGGCAATTATAGCAACCGGACACAAATAAAGGAACATCTTTCTTTATACCTTCCCACCAAAACATATCTTTTATATCTCTATACTTCTTTGTGGAATCGGGGTGAATAGAATAGGAAGATTTATGAGCCTTATCAAGAATCAACCTCCTCAAGTCCTCAACATTAGGTACACATAATCTACCTTGGTATCTAAGGGCACCATCTCCCCCTTTGGAGAAAACCTTCACCATACCATCTCTCACCAAGGCCTTCAACTCTAACAAGGCGGGGTCAAGATCTTTGAAACGACCGCAAAAGTTCCCTAATATGTGCCTTAGAAGTGCTCAAAATCATAATTTCCATATATCTCAAAATCCATGCGTGATATCAAAAATCCAACTTCATATTCTTGTTCAGGGGTCATTTTGAATGAAAAAAGGGTCTAACCCCGATTTTAGACCAAACAATTAGCAATTTCAAATTTCCAAAATTTTGATTTCTAAAACCAATCCAAGATAGTGCTGCGATATGCATCCATCGCAGACCAGTGTAAATCTTCATCCACAAAAGGTCTGCATTATGGACCAGATCTAGACCTACGTACATTCTATCTAGTTATTTTTCTTGCAGGCCAAGGCTTTTACGTCTTGGGCCTAAGTATCCCTAAATGTAAAAATACTCATACTTAACCATTTTTCACCCTTATATCATTCTAAACATTCTTCAATACTCATCAAACTCTTAGCAAATATTTTATCTCCTAATCCAAAGTCTCAAAGCCCGCATTTGGAACTAAGGATTTTCTTCAAGCTTCAAGGCTCCATTTTCAATCTCTATTAGGAGCTTCTCCGAAGCTAAGGTATGTGGGTTTCTTTCATGGGTTCCTTTCACCCATGATACCCAAGCAATCTTTTATTCACAATTACATGATTTAAAGTTTATTATTTTCATGGGTCTTATCTATTATCAAAATCACTGCACATAATGTTGGGTTTATGAAATTATGACTGTTCTACTATGTTTGGAGCTATGAATCAAGGGTCTATTGTGAGAATTGATGAAAGGTCTTGATATATACTGTTAGGGGGTGATACCAAGTATCTATTGATGGCTTTACACTGAATTTTCTAGCATGATTTTTCTCTTGAATTGCATGGTTTTACACTAGCATTACACACTGTCTAAGTATTTAATAAAATGTTCGATTATGGATTCTTGAGAATTTAAAGGTCCAATGTATGCCATATGAGTTGAATGACTATATGATGATGAAAACATGATGAAGTGATGACTAAATGATGATGATATGATGAAGAAATGATGATGCCTATCCTTGAGTGGGAAAGTCAAAATGTGGTAGTCAAAGGTAGATTCATCTCTTGAGTTAAAGCTCGTAAGTTGATATCTAGGGTGTCTTTACCATCTTGTGAGGGTTAGGGATTTGGACTATAAATCCCTTCCCATAGATTTGGTTTCGGTTATAAATAAGTCTCTTGATGTCTTCCAAAATGACCTTCTTGGTGTTCCTCCCAAAAGGGAAATAGACTTTGATATACACCTCCTCCCTAATACTAAACCCATCCCTATTCCCTCTTACCATATGGCCCCAGTGGTGTTGAAGGGGTTGAAGGAACAATTGAGGGACTTATTAGAGAAGGAATTTATTAGACCTAGCCAATCACCTTGGGGTGCTCCGGTATTGTTTGTGAAAAAGAAGGATGGGTCTCTTAGGATATGTATTGAATACCGACAACTCAATAGGGTCACTATCAAGAGTAGATATCCTCTTTTAAGGATTGATGATTTTTTTGACCAGTTCCAAGGGGCTAGCCATTTCTCTAAGATTGATCTTCGGTCCGAGTATCATCAAGTGAAAGTGAGTGAGTATGATGTTCCCAAGATGGTCTTTCGAACTAGATATGGGCATTATGAGTTTCTTGTGATAGCCTTTGGGTTGACTAATGCACCTACCATTTTCATGGACCTAATGAATAGGGTTTTCAAACCCTACCTTGATTCCTTTATTGTGGTCTTCATTGATGAACTTTTGATCTATTCTCATGGTGAGCAAGAGCGTAGGACTCATTTGAGGGTTGTGTTGCAAAGATTGAGGGAGGAGTAATTGTATGTTAAATTTGAAAAGTGTGAATTTTGGTTGAGGAAAGTTACCTTCCTAAGGCATGTGGTGCCGGGAGATAGTATTAAGGTAGAACCAAAGAAACTCTGTGTGAATAAAAATTGGCCTAGACCATTGACCCCGCTGGAAATTAGGAGTTTCTTAGATTTAGCAGGCTATTATCAGAGGTTTGTGAATGAGTTCTCTTCTATTGCTTCTTTTATGATAAAATAGACTCAAAAGAAGGTTAAGTTTGTGTGGACTGATTAATATGAGAGGAGATTCCAAATATTGAAAGATAGACTTGTCTCCGCTCTTATATTATCACTACCAGATGGGCTTGCGGGATTTGTCGTGTATTGTTTTGGGTTGTATGTTAATGCAAAGTGGTAAGGTCACAACTTATGCTTCTATACAAGTTAAAGTACATGAATGGAACTACCCTACCTATGATCTAGAGTTAGCCATCGAGCGTTTGCATTAAAGATTTGGCATCACTACTTGTATGGGGTGCATGTTGTTGTGTTCACCTATTATAAGAGCCTCCAATATGTCTTCACTCGAAAGGATCTCAAATTTCGGCAAAGAAAATGGTTAGAGCTTCTTAAAGACTATGATATGAGTGTGTATTACCATCCAGGTAAGGAAAATATGGTGGTGGATGCCTTGAGTAGGGTGTCTATGGGTAGCCTAGCTCATGTTGATGGTGGTGAGAAGGAAATGGCTAAGGAAGTGCATCAATTGGCTAGGTTGGGGGCTAGATTGGAGGAGGTTGGTAGTGGTGATGTTGTTGTTGATTGTTCTATGTCTTCTTTGGTTAATGCGGTGATGGAAAAACAAGACCTTGATCCCTCCTTGTTAGAATTGATGGCCTTGGTAAAAGAGGGAAAGGTGGAAGTTTTCTCCCATGGGGGAGATGGTGCCCTTAGGTACCAAGGTAGGTTGTGTGTACTATGTATCGACCGGCTGATAGAAAAGATCCTTCATGAGGCCCATAACTCTTCTTATCCTATGCACTCCGGTTCTACCAAAATGTATAGAGACTTGATGGATGTGTATTAGAGGGGAGACATGAAGAGAGACATTGCCAAATTTGTTTTCGGTTGTCATACTTGTCAACAAGTCAAAGCCGAACATTAAAGGTCAGGTGGCCTAACCCAAGACATTGTGGTACCTACTTGGAAGTGGAAAGAGATAAATATAGATTTTGTGGTTAGTTTGCCCAAGACTAGAAAGGGTTTGATTCCATTTGGGTTATGGTTGATAGGATGACAAAATTAACTTACTTTCTACCAGTTAAGACCATATATAGGGCTGAGGAGTATGGAAGGTTGTACATTCATGACTTGGTAAAGTTGCCTGGGCTTCCTTTTTCTATCATATCGGACCGTGGAGCACAATTTACTTCACATTTTTTGAGATCTTTCCAAAGGGGGCTTGGTACTGTAGTTAAGCTTTCTTTGGCCTTCCGCCCTTACATGGATGGCCAAGCCGAGAGGAACGTCCAAACCCTTGAAGATATGCTTAGGGCATGTGTGTTGCAGCTTAAAGGTAGTTGGGATGACCATCTTCTATTGATTGAGTTTGTCTACAACAATAGCTATCATTCTAGCATTAGTATGGCTCGTTTTGAGGCTCTCTATGGGAGACATTGTAGATGACCAGTTTTTTGGTTTGAGGTTGGTGAGGTAGCTCTGTTGGGACCAGATCTAGTTATGGAGGCTCTTGAGAAGTTTAGGATGATTAGAGAAAGGTTGAAGATGGCCCAAAGTCATCAAAAATCTTCATCGACAAGAGGAGACTTTGCATTCAATGTTGGTGATTTAGTCTACCTAAAGGTTTCACCCATGAAGGGTGTGTTCCATTTTGCTAAGAAGGTCAATTTGAGCCCAAGATATATTTGTCCATATGAGTTCATGAGGAGGGTTGGCAAGGTAGCTTATGAGTTGAGGTTGACTAGTGAGATGGAATTGGTTCATCCGGTGCTCCATGCATCTATGTTGAGGTAATGTCTGGATGATTCAAATACCATTGTGCCTCTTGATGTTATGGGTGTTGTTATCGATAATTTGACATATGAAGAGGTTCCAGTTTAGATTTTTGATAGGCAAGTCAAGAGATTCAGAAACAAAGAGGTATCTTCCGTTAATGTCCTTTGAAGGAATCAACAAGTTGAGAGTGCTACTTGGGAGGCCGAAGCAGACGTGCAAAACTGATACCCTTACCTTTTACACTCATCTCAAGCCTAAGGTATTGATCTAAGTCTTTTATTTTATGTCAAGTCTTATGTTCAGCCCCATGTCATTGCATATGTTCATGTCTAAAATGATAAGTTCAAGATGATTTTACACTTATGATGAAGTTTTTGAAATGATATTTAAGTGCATTGTTGTATCTCTATGTGGGCTGAAATGGTCATGTTTATATCTCCCATATATGTTTCTTTGACATTCAGGAATGAGTGTTTCCAAGGGGAGATATTGAAACAACCCCAAAAAGTGCCCAAAAATATGCCTCGGAAGTGTCCAAAATCGTAATTTCTATTTACCTCAAAATCTGTGCGTGATATCAAAAATCTGGCTTCATATTCTTGTTCAGGGAGTCATTTTGAGAGAAAAATGGGTCTAACCCCAATTTTAGGGCAAACAATTAGCAATTTCAAATTTCCAAAATTTGTATTTCCTAAACTGATCGGTGACGAGATCTGTCCTCCGCGATAGGTCTGCGTCACGGACCAGACGTGGACCGGTGTAAATTTTGCATAGTTATTTTTCTTGCAATCTAAGGCTTTTAAGTCTTGGGCCTAAGTGTCCCCAAAAGTAAAAATACCCATACTTAAACATTTTTCACCCTCATATCATTTTAAACATTCCCAAATACTCACTCAAATACTTAGTCAATATTTTATCTCCTAAACCCATATCTCAAAACCCTCATCCGGAACTAAGGATTTCCTTCAAGCTTCAAGTTTCCATTTTCAATCTCCATTAAGAGCTTCTCCAAAGCTAAGGTATGTGGGTTTCTTTCATGGATTCCTTTCACCCATGATACCCAAACTCTCTTTTACTCAAAATTTCATGATTTAAAGTTGATTATTTTCATGGGTCATATCTATTATGAAAATCACTGCACACTATGTTGGATTTATGAAATTGTAACTGTTTGACTATGTTTGGAGCTATGAATCAAGGGTCAATTGTGAGAATTGATGAAAGGTCTTGATGTATATTATTAGATAGTGCTACCAAGTATCTATTGATGGCTTTAAATGGATTTTTATATCATAATTTCACTCTTGAATTGCATGGTTTTACACTAATGTTACCCACCCTCTAAGTGTATAATAAAATGTCTGGTTATAGATTCTTGAGAATTTGAAGTTCCAATATATGACTTATGAGTTGAATAACTGTATGATGATGAAATGATGACTAAATAATGATGAAAGGGAATGTATGTATATGATGATGAGAGGAGTTCATATATATATATATATATATATATATATATATATATATATATGATATATCTCTTTATAGTGTTGAGGATGACCAAGCTTAGTTCGGGGGGTTGTAGGCCCGAGTAACCTATCGAGGGGTTGGTACCTTGGTCGTCTAGCTTGGGGGATGGTAGGCTCAGGTAAACTTTTTTGGGGTTGGTACCCATCAACCTTGATGGGGGATTTGGACTCCATCAACCTCATGAACGGGTTAGTACCTCATGTGCCTATCCAAGGGGGTGGTAGGCTTTGGCTTGCACTAAAATGGTTACTCCTTACACTCATATTATAATCTATATAAGTGGTTTTTACTTATGACCATCTTCTATTGATTGAGTTTGTCTAC
>DF357483.1:115026-134696 GCA_000787875.1 Solanum virginianum | reverse complement strand
TGGTGACAATCTTGCTTTTCTTTCACATCTTCAACCAATGAAGATTTGGAACCATCAACCACCACTACTCCACCATTATCAACCTCCTCTAACTAACTAACTCTTAATCTAGCCAACCGATGAACCTCTCTAGCCATATCTTTTCCCCTATCATCAACATGTGCTAGGCTACCCATAGATACCCAGCTCAAAGCATCAGCTACAACATTAGCCTTACCTGGGTGATAATTCACACTCATATCATAGTCCTTAAGAAGTTCTAACCACCTTCATTGTATTAAGTTGAGATCTATTTGAGTGAACACATATTAGAGGCTCTTATGATTGGTGAACACATCAGAATACACTCCATACAAATAATGATGCCAAATTTTCAAAGAAAAAACCAGAACGACCAATTCAAGATCATGGGTAGGATAATTATTTTCCTACACCTTAAGTTGTCTAGAATCATAGGCTACCTTACTATTTGGCATCAAAACGCAACCCAAATCGAGTATTAAGGCATCACAATACACAAAAAACCCTTTTAACCCTTCCAATAGTGACAACATAGGAGCAGAGACAAGCTTATTCTTCAAAGTTTGGAAACTCTTTTGACACTCATTGCTCAACACAAATTTAGCCTTCTTTTGAGTCAACTTGGTCATAGGAGAAGTAATAGAAGAGAACCTATTCACAAGGAGCCCAAGCACTCATTGCTCAACACAAATTTAGCCTTCTTTTGAGTCAACTTGGTCATAGGAGAAGTAATAGAAGAGAACCTATTCACAAATCTTCAGTAATAACTTGCTAAGCCCATGAAGCTTCTAATATCTTATGGAGTAAAAGGTCCAGGCTAATTTCTAACCACTTCCGTCTTCTTAGGGTCCACCTTAATACCATTCCCCGACACCACATGACCTACAAAGGCAATCTCTTTCAACCAAAACTCATACTTCTCATAGTTAGCATACAACTTTTCTTCCCTCAATTTTTGTAGCACTGAAATGATCCTAGAAAATGCTCGAAAATGTACCTCAAAAGTGCCTAAAATCGTAAATTCCATATATCTCAAAATCCATCCATGATATCCAAAATCCGACTTCATATTCTTGTCAGGGGGTCAAAATTATGGAAAAACGAGGCTAACCCCAACCTTAAAGCAAACAATTAGAAATTTAGATTTCCCAAATGTCAATTTACAGAGAGTATTTCACACCATGGCATGACGTACTAAGGGTTCGCAGATGAAGAAATGGGACTTTCACGTCCTATCTGCGACCCAGACATGCATGTTTTCTGCCTAGTTAGTTTCTTGCAGTCCAAGACTTTGAAGTCTTGGACAGCGTCGCTTCTGTGGCGCGCCTCTGCCTTATTTATGACTGTTTTTTTTGTTTGGTCCAAGACTTTTATGTCTTCGGCCTAATTGTTCCCAAGGGTGTTTTAACCTATACTTAGCCATATTTCACGCTCATATCATCCTAAACATTCCCCAATACTCACTCAAACACTTAGACATATTTTTCACTCCTAAATTCAAGTCTCAAAACCTATTCTGGATCTAAGGTTTTCCTTTAAGCTTCAAGCCTCCATTTTCAATTTTCAACAAAAGTTTATCCAAAGCTAAGGTATGTGGGTTTCTTTCATGGGTTCCTTTCACCCATGATACCCAAGCTCTCATTTACTCAAAATTGCATGATTTAAAGTTGATTATTTTCATGGATTTTATCTATTATGAAAATCACTGCACACTAAGTTAGGTTTATGAAATTGTGACTATTTTACGATGTTTGGAACTATGAATCAAGGGTCTATTTTGAGAATTGATGAAGGATCTTGATGTATATAGTTAGAGGGTGCTACAAAGTATATTTTGATGCTTTTACATTGAATTTAATAGCATGATTTCACTAATGAAATATATGGTTTTATACTAGCACTATACACCCTCAAAGTGTTTGATAAAATATCCGGATGTGGGTTCTTGAGGAATTGAAGGTCCAAAGCATGAGATATGATATGAATGACTATATGATGATGAAAATATCTTATACATATGACATATTTAATATAATGTGTTGCATTAGACCATGCCCGATCTGGGGGACTAAGAGCCTGGGTAACCTAGTTGAGGGGTTAGTGCCTCAAACACCAGGGTGGTAGGTGAGATTGCCACTAACCTTGTTAAGGTGTTTGTACCTTACACACCAGGGTGGTGGGTACGATCATCATTAATCTAGTTGAGGGGTTTATACCTCACACACTAAGGTGATATGTTCGATCATCATCAACCTACCAAGGGGTTTGTACTTTGGAAATTGGTCTTTTCTACACATATGATGTCCTATATAAGCATGTGTTACTTAAACATGTTTACTTATTATACATGCCATATTGTTATATTATGCCTATTGCCTAGTGTTATGCATTTTGATTATAATGCCTATCTCTTGTTGCATTGCATCCTATATACTTAGTACATTCAAATGTACTAATGCAAACTATTGCTTACATGATATCACTATGTAGGAACTAGAGCCCAAGTTGATTATCCTCCTTCTCCACGTGGCTAGTTTGGTGCTACTCAAGCTAGTTGGTGAGTCTTCCATTTCGGGGACATTTGTCTATGTTTCTCTTACAAGATATTGAGACACTCTTCTTTATATTCTACTTTGACTATGAGGGTGAGTTCGATTGCTAGTCTTGGCCCCCGCTCTTATCTATGTAGTAGAGGTATTTGTTGGAGATGCTATGTATCTATGATATGAGCTTTGACTCTTTGTCTCTTGATTATAATGTTATACTAGCTTTCCTTTAGTCTCTTTGCCCCTATTCATACTATTTATGCCTTTTTATATGCTTCTGCGACCAATGATGTGTAATGATAAGTTAAGAGGCTTGTTTGGGGTTCCTTTGGGTTCCCCATTCGCCATATCTCATCTAGGCCCTATTCTTGGTTTGTGAAAAACTTAGTATCAGAGCACTAGGTTGATAGATCCTCGGAGTCCAATACACTATATTGATTGTAGTCCTATTCATGTTGTAAAGCGCGCCATGACTATGAATAGGAGGCTATGAGGCATTTTAGGAAATATTTCCCTTCTTTATGTTCTAAGTCATTCTATGGAGTTGTGGTAAGTTTTTCTGTCTTAATGATTGTTATTTGCTATGCTAGATCATGCCTAACACTCGAGGAAGAAGGGCCCAAACTCTCGAGGAGCAACCTTCCAATGGTGATCTCTAGGATGCTCTTACTATGTTTGCCCAAGTTGTGGCCAACCAAGTCAATCAAGGAGCCCAAGCCCCTCATGCTACTATCTCGGGAGCTAGGGTAAGGGACTTGATGAGGATGAATCCTCTAGTGTTCTATAGGTTGAAGGTGGTTGAAGATCCATAAGAGTTCATTGATGAGGTCTATAAGATTTTGAATATCATGGGTGTTGGGCCGAATGAAAAGGCAGAGTTGGCGGCGTACCAACTCAAAGGGGTAGCCCAAATATGGTATGATCAATGGGAGAGGGAGAAGGGAAATGGTAATGTGGTACTTTGGGAAGAGTTCAAATTGTTTTTTCTTAATCGGTTCTTTCCTCTTGTGCTTAGGGAAGCTAGGTTGGTAGAATTTACAAATTTGAAACAAGGTTCCATGTGTGTGAGGGAGTATACCCTCAAGTTCAATCAACTTTCAAAGTATGCTTCTTATTTGGTGGGTGTTCCTAGATCAAGGATGAATAAATTTGTGATGGGGGTCTCCGACTTGGTGAGTGAAGAATGCCGGTCCGCTTTGCTAATAAGTGACATGGACTTGTCTTGATTAATGACATATGTCGAGCAAATGGAGGAAGAAAAGTTGAGGAAGAGGAGAGGTCAAGTGGCCAAGAGGACCCATTTTGAGGGTAAATTCCAAAGGGGTGACCGGCTCCAGTAAGGCAAATGGTCTTCTCATACTACTAATAGGGGGTTTGCCAATGACTTTCCTAGGCCTCAAGGTGTTGGTGGTGTGGCTCCTATTGATGTGTGTCCTAAATGTAGAGGGGGTCATAGGGGCCAAATATCAAAGAAACGTATATGAGAGAAATAATCAAGATGATTTCAGCCCACACAATGATGCAACAATGCACTTAAACATTGTTTCAAAAATCTCAACATAAGTGTCAAAATCACCATGAACTTGTCAATTTAATCATGAATGCATGCATATGACATGAGGGCTGAAACTTAAAACTTGAAATGATGCAGGGGACTTAGATTAGTACCTTAGGCTTGAGTAGAATGGAAGAGATAGAGATATCACTTTTGCATGTCCGCTTCAGATTCCAATGTGGCACTTTCAACTTATTGATTCCTCCAAAGGACCTTAACGGAGGCTACATCCTTGTTCCTCAACCTCTTCACATGTCTATCCAAAATTTGTACCGGAACCTCTTCATAAGTCAAGTTTTCTTCAACAACACCCACAACATCCAATGGCACAATAGTATTTGGGTCACCCACAAGACATAGGATACATGAAGAGTGGATGAACCAAGTCCATTTCACTAGGCAACTCTAACTCATAGGCCACCTTACCAATATTCCTCAACACCTTATACTGACCCATAAATCTTGGACTCAATTTACCCTTATCAACCTCACTTCTATAAGGCCTTCATAACAAAATTTGGACCTAACAAAGTCATCTCTACCACTTCAAACCACCCAATCGGCGATCTGCAACATCTACCATAAAGGGCCTCAAAAGGAGACATACAAATTCTTGCATGGTAGCTGTTATTATAAGCAAACTCAATCAATGAAAGATGGTCATCCCAACAACCCTTGAACTCTAATACACAAGCCCTAAGCATATCCTCAAGAGTTTGGATAGGTATTTCAGCTTGGCCATCCGTTTAAGAGTGAAAGACAATACTAAGCTTAACCTTGGTACCAAGACCCCTTTGGAAGGACCTCCAAAAGTGTGAAGTAAATTGAGCACCACGATTCAAAATGATAGACAAAGGAACCCTTGCAATCTAACCAATACATTAATGTATAATCTAACATAATCTTTGGCACCATAAGTAGACCTAAATTGTAGGAAATGAGACGACTTTGTTATTCTGTCAACCATAACCCAAATAGAATCAAAACCCTTTCTAGTCTTAGGTATCCTAAACACAAATACATGTTGATTTCCTCCCACTTTTAAGTAGGAATCTTTATATCTTGGGCTAGCCACCGACCTTTGATGCTCGATTTTCACTTGTTGGCAATTATGGTAACAAGACACAAACTTAGCAATGTCTTTCTTCATACCATCCCACCAGAACATATCTCTCAAATCTCTATACATCTTTATGGAATAGGGGTGAATTAAATGGGAAGAATTATGAGCCTCATCAAGATTCAACCTCCTCAAGTCCTCAACATTAGGCATACACAATCTACCATGGTATCTAAGGGCACCATCTCCCCCTTGGGAGAAAACCTCCACCTTACCATCTCTCCCCGAGGCCTTCAACTCTAATAAGGCGGGGTCAACTCAAGGCCTCAACATTAGGCATACACAATCTACCATGGTATCTAAGGGCACCATCTCCCCCTTGGGAGAAAACCTCCACCTTACCATCTCTCCCCGAGGCCTTCAACTCTAATAAGGCGGGGTCAAGATCTTGCTTTGCTTTCACCTCTTCAACTAATGAAGATTTTGACCCATCAACCATCACTATTCTACCATTATCAACCTCCTTCAACCTAACTTCCAATCTATCCAACCGGTGAACCTCTCTATCCACCTCTTTGCCCCTATTATCAACATGTGCTAGGCTACCCACAGACAGCCTATTAAACCATTGGCCATAACATTAGCCTTATCGGGTTTATAATGCACACTTATATCATAGTCCTTAAGAAGTTCTAACCACCTTCGTTGTCTCAAGTTGAGATTTTTTTGAGTGAACACATAATGAAGGCTCTTATGATCGGTGAACGCATCATCATGAACCCATACAAATAATAATGACAAACTTTCAAAGCAAAAACTATATCGGCCAATTCAAGATTATAGGTAGGATAATTCTTTTGATGAACCTTAAATTGTCTAGAAGCATATGCTATCACCTTACCATTTTGAATCAAAACGCAACCCAAACCACATCTTGAGGCATCACAATACACAACAAACCCTTTTAACCCTTCTGGTAGTGACAAGATAAGAGCGAAAACGAGCTTATCCTTCAAACTTTGGAAACTCTTTTCACACTCATCAGTCTACACAAATTTAGCCTTGTTTTGAATCATCTTGGTCCTAGAAGAAGCAATAGAAGAGAACCAATTCACAAACCTCTGGTTATAACTCGCTAAGCCCAAGAAGCTTCTAATATCCGATGGAGTCAAAGGTCTTGGCAAATTTCTAATCACTTTTGTTTTCTTGGGGTCCACCTTAAGACCATCCCCTGACATGACATAACCTAGAAAGGCAACCTCTTGCAACCAAAACTTACACTTCTCATACTTAATATACAACGTTTCTTCCCTCAATTTTTGTAGCACCACTTTCAAATGACTTACAATGTCCTCCTCACTATGTGAATAGATCAAAATATCATCAATGAAGACTATCACAAATAAATCAAGGTAGGACTTGACAACCTTACTCATAAGATCCATAAAGATAATTGGTGTATTGGCCAACCCAAAAGACATAACCACGAATTCATAATGCCCATACCTAGTCCAGAAGGCCATTTTAGGAATGTCAAACTCCCTCACTTTCACTTGGTGATACCCGAACTGAAGATTAATCTTAGAGAATCGACTGGCCCTTTGAAGTTGGTCAAAAAGATCATCAATTCTTGGTCGAGGATACTTATTCTTGATGGTGACTCTATTAAGTTGCCGGTAGTTAATACATATCCTAAGAGTACCATCCTTCTTCTCAAACAACACCGGTGCACCCAAGATGATTGACTATATCTAATAAAACCTTTCTACAAAAAATCCCCCAATTGCTATTTCAACTCCTTTAACTCCACTGGGGCTATATGGTAAGGATGAATAAAAATTGGTTGAGTATCGGGAAGGAGGTCTATACCAAAGTCTATTTCCTTTTTGGGAGGAACACCTAGAAGATCATTAGGGAAGATATCAGAAACTCATTAACCATCGAAACTGACTCTATAGAAAAGACCTTGGACTCAACATCCCTATCCCTATCCCTAACAAGATGATAGAGACACCGCTTAGAAATCAACTTATAGGTTTTAAGGAAAGAAATGAATCCACCTTGACCACCACACCATGACTCTCCAACTCAAGAACGAGTTCATTTGGGAGTTGAAATTTGACCTTACGGGTTTTACAATCAATTAATGCACAATATGCATGCAACTAATTCATCCCAAGAATGACATCAAAATCCACCATATCTAACTCAACAAAATCATAAGGCAATACCATGTCACATCTAGGCCCTAGGACTAATTCATCCCAAGAATGACATCAAAATCCACCATATCTAACTCAACAAAATCATAAGGCAATAATTTATGCAAAATTCAAATCAAAATACTTTTATAGATTCTTGTAGCAATAATAGATGCTCTAATAGAAGGAGACACTTCATATGGCTTATATAACAATTTGATTTTAACATGAAACTTTTTGACAACTGAAATGACCCCAAAAAGTGCCTAAAAGTATACCTCGAAAGTGCCCGAAATTGTAATTTCCATCAAAATTCACGCATAATATCAAAAATTCAATTTCATATTCTTATTCAGGGGGTCAAATTGAGTGGGATAGGTCTAACTTTGATTTAAGAGCAATCGTAGAAAAATTTAAAAATCACAAAAATGCGATTTTCAGTATGCATCCATGCCCCGAGCGTGCTATAGTGTTATTTTTGCCCAGTTTTATTGAGTCGATCCTAGGCATTTGGGTCTTGGGCCTAAGTGTTCCCATGCATGAAAATACCTATTATTAGCCTTGTTTCACCCTCATATCATTTAAGACATTACAAATACTCTCTCAAATACATAGACAATATTTCATCTCCAAATTGCAAGTTCCAAAACTCATCCGAATCTTAAGCTTCTCATTCAAGCTTCAAGTCTCCATCTCCAATCTTCTTCAAGGATTCTCCAAAGTTAAGGTATGTAGGTTTCTTTCATGGTTTCCTTTCACCTATAATACCCAAGATTTCTTTTACCTAAAATAGCATGATTTAAAGTTGATTTACTAATAAGTATTACTTATTATGAATTTCACTGCACACTATGTTGGAGTTTCATGAAATTGTGATTGTTTTACCATGTTTTGAGCTATGAATCTAAGATCTATTATGAGATTTGATGAAGGATTTTGATGTATATTACTTGAGGGTGTTATCAAGTATATATTGATGGTTTTACATTGAATTTTCTTGCATGATTCCACTCTTGAAATCCATGATTTTTACACTAGAACTACACACTGACCAAGTGTTTGATAAAATTTCCAGATAATATATTTTGAGAAATTGAAGGCCCAATGTATGTCTTATGAGTTGAATGACTTTATGATGATAAAAGGAATGATGAAAGGAACATATGTATCAAATATTATCCTATATAGTGTTGGAAAGTTAACATGCCTAACTCGGGGGGTTAAGAGACCGGGTATATATTGAGGTATTTGTACCTTGATACTAACCAAGGGGTTGTGCCATAGTAACTGGATTAAGGGGTTAGTACGTCTATCACCAGGGGTGGTAGTATGTGACTATCCACCAGCAAATCAAGGGGTTCATACCTTGGTAACTGGGTTAAGGGGTTAGTACATCAATCACCATGGGTGGTAGGATGCGACGATCTACCAACCAACCGGAGGAGTTTTTACCTAGGTAAACTATGCGTTCTACAATGATGGTCTTTTCTTACACATGTATTGTGAATTTTGTAAGCATGTTTTACTTAAGCATTGATCATACTTGCCATATTATTATTATGCTATCTATTTCTCATCATTACACATTTCAATTATATTGCCTATCCCTTGTTGCATTGCATCCTACATACTTAGTACATTGAAACGTACTAATGCATACTCTATGCCTACATGATTTTACCATGTAGGAACTGGAACCCCACTTGATCATCCTCCTCCATGTGGCTAGTACGATCTCTCTCTTAATCTAGTTAGTGAGTCCTCCATTCCAGATATAATATTTATGCTCTTATGTCATGTATTATGACTCTCTTTCTTTATTGTATATTTTGACAATAAGGGTGAGTTAGGTTTCTTGTCTTGGCCCCAGCTAAGTATCTATGTATTAGAGGTGTTTTGGATATGTCTTGTATTATGCTATGAGCTTGACCCTCTTTTGACTCTTGATGATTTGATATGAAAGTTGTCCCTTAGCCCTGGTTATCCATATTTACTATCTCTTATTGTATTTTTTTGCTTCCACGACCAAGGATATATAATGATGTGTTAAGAGGCTTGCTTAGGGTCTTTTTGGGTTTCTCATACACCATGTCACATCTAGGCCCTAGGTTTGTGTCATGTCAATCTTGGTATCAATGCACTAGGTTGTTAGTAGTCCTCAACATCCAATACACTACATAGATTAGAGTCTTATTCATGGTTGTGTTATGCACCACAATTATGAGTAGGAGACTATGAGACATTTTAGGAAATGTTCCCCTTATTCTTACTCTATGTCATGCTATAGTAGTAAAGGTAATTTTTTCCCCTTAATGATTGTTCTTTGCTATGCTAGACTATGCCTAACACAAGAGGAAGAAGAGCCTGCACACCCGAGAAACAATTGGCTCATGGTGAGCTTCAGGATGCTCTCATTTTGTTTGCACAAGTTATGGATAATCAAGCCAACCAAGGGCCCCAAGACCCTCATGCTCCTACATCGGCATCTCGGGTGAGAGACTTCATGAAGATGAATCCCTAGTAATTTTTTGGGTCAAAGATAGATAAGGGCCCTCAAGAGTTCATTGATAACGTCTATAAGATTTTTGCTATCATGGGTGTTAGGTCAGAGGAGAAGTCAGAGTTGTCGACTTACCAACTCAATCGGGTAGCATAAATATGGCCTAATCAATAGAAGGAGGAGAAGGGAATCAATAGTATGGTGCTTTGGGAGGAGTTCAAGGTGGCATTTCTCAATCTGTTCTTCCCTATTGAGCTTAGGGAAGCCAAATTGGTGGAATTTATGAATTTGAGATAATGGTTTATGAGTGTAAGGGAGTATGCCCTCAAGCATAATCAACTTTCAATATATGCTCCACACTTGTTGGCCGACTAAAGGTCTAGAATGAATAAATTTATGATGGGGTATCCGACTTGGTGAGTGAGGAGTGCCAGTTCACTACGTTGATTAGTGACATGGATTTTTCCTATTTGATGACCTATGTTGAACAAATTGAAGAGGAAAAGTTGAGGAAGAAGAGGAGTAATGAGGCCAAGAGGGCTTGCTTTAAGGGTGTCGAAAGGGTGGCTGGTTCCATCAAGGCCAAGGGTCTTCTCATACTTCTAATAGGGGATTTCCCAATGACATACCAAGGGACTAAGGTGTTGGTAGTGTGGTTTCTAATAATATGTATTCAAAATGTGGTAGGGGCCATGGGGGCCTACATTTTAGAGACACAAATTCATGTTATGGATGTGCGGAAGTTGGTCACAAAAAGATTGATTGTCCTCATAACAATATCAAGGGTAAGGAGGCCCGTCCACAAGGTGCAAATATGGTTCCTTTGGGGAGAGGTGGTCAACAAAGTAGTACCCCATGGCACAATCAGTTTTATGCTTTGCATGAGAGGCAAGGGGTTGATAAAGTGCTCGATGTCATTACCGGTATGTTAAAAGTCTTTAATTTTGATGTATATGCATTAATTAATCTTGGTGCCACTCTTCCTTTTGTTACACCCTTTGTTGCTAAAAAGTTTCATGTTGACCCTGAATTGTTGTGTGAGTCTTACGAGGTGTCTAATCTTATCAGTGCGTGTATTATTACTAGAAAGGTATATAAGAATTATCCTATTTACATCTTGTATAAATTATTGTCTTGTGATCTTGTTGAGTTGGATATGGTTGACTTTGATGTCATTCTTAGGATGGATTGGTTGCATGCATACTATGCCACTATTGATTGTAGAACCCGTAGGGTCAAATTCCAATTCCCAAATGAACCCATCCTTGAGTGGGAGAGTCATGATGTGGTGGTCAAGTGTATGTTGATCTCTCGCATTAAAGCCCATAAGTTGATATCTAAAGGGTGTCTTTACCATCTTGTGAGTGTTAGGGATATGGAGTCTAAAATCCTTCCCATAGAGTCGGTTCCAGTGGTAAATTAGTTTCTTGATGTCTTTCCAAATGACCTTCCTAGTGTTCCTCTAAAAAGGGAAATAGATTTGGTATAGACCTCCTCCCCAATACTCAATCTATTTTTATTCTACCTTATCGGATGGCCCCGATGGAGTTAAAAGAGTTAAAGGAGCAATTGAGGGATTTGTTGGAGAAGGGTTTTATTAGGCCTAGCCAATCCCCTTGGGGTGCACCAGTGTTGTTTTTGAAGAAGTAGGATGGGTCTCTTAGAATGTGTATTGACTATCGACAAGTTAATAGGGTTACCATCAAGAATAGGTATCCTCTTCCTTAACACTTAAATTAATCACTAGTGAAATAAAGTCAAAAACCTAGTTATATTCCCCTGCAACGGCACATTAGGGTCACCATAAAGAATAAGTATCCTCTTCCAAGGATTGACGATTTGTTTGACCAATTGCAAGGGGCTAGCCACTTCTCTAAGATTAATCTTTGGTCCAGGTATCATCAAGTGAAGGAGAGGGAGTGTGACTTTCCCAAGATGACTTTCTGGAATTGCCCAGTGAAATGGAATTGGTTCTAAGATTAATCTTTGGTCTAAGTATCATAAAGTGAAGGTGAAGGAGTGTGATATTCCCAAGATGACCTTCTGGACTAGGTATGGGCATTATGAGTTTGTTGTGATGTCCTTTGGGTTAACCAATGCACCGACTATCTTCATGGATCCTATGAATAGGTTCTTCAAACCTTATATTAATTCATTTGTTGTGGTCTTCATTGATGATATTTTGATTTATTCTCATAAAGAGGAGGAGCATGTGGCTCATTTGAGTGTAGTGTTGCAAATATTGAGGGAAGAGAAGTTGTATGCTAAATATGAGAACTGTGAATTTTGGTTAAAAGAAGTTGCCTTTCTAGGTCATGTAGTGTCAGGGGATGGTATTAAGGTGGATCCCAAAAAGATGAATGTGATTAGAAATTGGCCAAGACCATTGACCCCGTCGGATATTAGGAGCTTCTTGGGGTTAGCGGGTTACTATCAGAGGTTTGTAAATTGATTCGCTTCTACTACTTCTCCTATGATTAAATAGACTTAAAAGAAGGCTAAGTTTGTGTGGACAGATGAGTGTGAAAAGAGTTTTCGAACATTGAAAGATAAGCTTGTGTCCACTCCTATATTGTAACTACCAAAAGGGCTAGAAGGGTTTGTTGTGTATTGTGATACTTCCTGGGTCAGTTTGGATTGTGTTTTGATGCAAAATGGTAAGGTCATAGCCTATGCTTCTAGGCAATTGAAAGTTCATTATAAGAACTATCCTACCCATGATCTTGATCTAGCCGCCGTGGTAATTGCATTAAAGATATGACGTCATTATTTTTATGGGGTGCATGTTGATATGTTCACCGATCATAAGAGTCTTCAATATGTCTTTACTCAAAAAGATCTCAACTTGAGGTAATAAAGGTTATTAGAACTTCTTAAGGACTATGACATGAGTATGTAGTATCATCCTGGTAAGGCTAATACTGTCGCGGATGCTTTGAGTAGTGTTTCTATGGGTAGCCTAGCTCATGTTGATGATGGTGGCAAAGAGATGGCTAAGGATGTCCATCGGTTGGCTAGATTGGGGGTTAGGTTAGAATAGGTTAATAATGGTGTTGTTGTTGTTATTAATTATTCTAAATCTTCATTGGTTGAGGAAGTGAAAGCTAAGCAAGATCTTGACCCCTCTTTGTTAGAATTGAAGGCATTGGTAAAAGATGGTAAGGTGGAGGTTTTCTCATAAGGGCAAGATGGTACCCTTAGATACCAAGGCCGGTTGTGTGTGCCTTATGCTAATGGCTTGAGAGAAAGGATTCTTGATAAGGGTCGTGGTTCTTCTTGTTCTATTCACCTCAGTTCTACCACAATATATAGAGATTTGAGGGAGGTGTATTGGTGGGGAGGCATAAAGAGGGATATTGCCAAATTTTTATCCAGTTATCATAGTTACCAACAAGTCAAGGTTGAACACCAAAGGCCAGGTGGCTTAACCCAAGACATAGAGATTCCTACTTGGAAGTGGGAAGAGATTAACATGGACGTTATGGTTGGGCTACCCAAGACTAGAAAGAGTTTTGATTCCATTTGGGTTGTGATTGATAGGATGACGAAATTGGCTCACTTTCTACTGGTTAAGACTATATATGGGGCTGAAGATTATGCTAAATTGTACATTCATGAGTTTGTGAGATTGTATGGGGTTCCCTTGTCTATCATGTCAAATCATGGTGCTTAATTCACTTCATACTTTTGGAGGTCCTCCCAAAAGGGTCTTGGTACAAGAGTTAAAGTTAGTATGACCTTCCACCCTCAAATGGATGGCCAAGTCGAAAGAACCATCAAAACTCTTGAGGACATGCTTAGGTCTTATTTATTAGAGTTTAAGGGTAGTTGGGATGATCTTCTCCCGTTGATTGAGTTCACTTATAACAATAGCTATCATTATAGCATTGGTGTGGCTCCTTTTGAGGCTCTCTATGGTAGATATTCTAGATCACCAATTGGGTGGTTTGACGTTAGGGAGGTGACTTTGTTGTGACTAGATCTGATTATAGAGGCTCTTGAAAAGGTTAGGATGATTAGAGAAATGTTGAAGACGACCCAAAGTCACCAAATGTCCTATGCTAATGTGAGGATAAGGGATCTTGACTTCAAAGTTGGTGATTGGGTTTATTTGAAGGTTTCACCCAAAAAGGGTCTAAAGGCCAAAGTCACCAAAAGTCTTATGCCGATGTGAGAAGGAGGAAGCTTGAGTTTAAGGTTGGTGATTGGATCTATTTGAAGGTGTCACCCATGAAGGGTGTGGTTCATTTTGGTAAGAAGGGAAAGTTAAGCCCTAGATATGTGGGTCCTTATAGGATGATATGGAGAATTGGCAAGGTAGCTTATGAGTTGGCATTGCCTAGCGAACTCTTATTATGTTGGTTAATTACTTTCACGATCAATGATGTGTAAGGATATTTTAAGAAGCTTGCTCCGACAAAAATCAAGTTAATACATGGAATTGGTTCATTCGGTCTTCCATGTGTCTATGTTGAGGAAGTGTGTAGGTGTCCCTAATGCTATTATGCCTCTTGATGTTGTGGCAGTAGTTGAAGACAACTTGACATATGAAGAGGTTCCAGTAGAGATCTTGGATAGACAAGTGAAGAGGTTGAGGAACAAGGATGTTACTTCCATTAAGGTGCTTTGGAGGAATCAACAAGTCGAAAGTGCTACATCAAAGGTTGAAGCGGACATGTAAAATAATATCCTTACCTCTTTCATTCTACTCAAGACTAAGTTACTAATTCTGAGTCTTCTATGTGATTTCATGTCTCATTTTCCAGCCCCTAAGTCATTTGCATGCATTCATGTTTATATTGACTAAGTTCATGGTGATTTTATGCTTATATTAAGATTGTAACAATGGTGTTTTGAGTGTGTTGAGGAATTCGAGTTGGGGTTGATCTCCTTATTATTACTCTTCTCATATATGTTTTGTTGAAATTTGGGGATGAATGTTCTCAAGGGAGAGATATTGAAACGATTCCAAAAAGTACCCAAAGATGTGCCTCGAAAGTGCCTCGAATCGTAATTTCTATATATCTCAAAATTCACGCGTGATAAATCAAAAATCCAACTTCATATTTTTATTCAGGGGGTCAAATTGAGTGGGAGATGGGTAAACCTAATTGAAGATCAACCATACAAAATTGGAAAATCGCAAAAATGCAATTTCCAGTATGCATCCAAGCCCCTGATGCGACGCACCAAAGGCGTGCTATAGTGTTATTTTTGCCCAATTTTGTTGACTTGGTCCAAGGCCTTTGGGTCTTGGTCCTAAGTGTTCCTATGCGTTAAAATACCTATACTTGGCCTTATTTCACCCTCATATCATTCAAGACATTCCCAAATACTCTCTCAAATAGTTAGACAATATTTCATCTCCAAATTTCTAGTCCCAAAACTCATTTGAATCTTAAGTTTTTCATTCAAGCTTCAATTCTCCATCTCTAATCTTTTTCAAGGATTCTCCAAAGTCAAGGTATGTGGGTTTCTTTCATAGTCTCCTTTCACCCATGATACCCAATCTTTCTTTTACCTAACATTGCATGATTTAAAGTTGATTTACCAATGGGTCTTACTTATTATGAATTTCACTGCACACCATGTTGGGATTTCATGAAATTATGATTGTTTAGCATATTTTGAGCTATCAATTGAAGATTTATTATGTGATTTGATGAAGGGTTTTGATGTATATTACTTGAGGGTATTACTAAGTATCTATTGATAGTTTTACATTGAATTTTCTAGCATGATTCCACTCTTGAAATGCATGATTTTACACTAGCTCTACACACCCGCCAAGTGTTTGATAAAATGTCTGAATAATGTATTTTGAGGAAATGAAGGCCCAATGCATGCCTTATAAGTTGAAAGACTTTATGATGATAAAAGGGACATATGTATATCATATTCTCCTATATAGTGTTGGAAAGTGACCATGCCTTACTCGGGGGGTTAAGAACTTGGGTAACAAGGTCAAGGGGTTTGTACCTTGATACTAACCAAGGGGTTGTGGCTTGGTAACCCGATTGAGGGGTTAGTACCTCAATCACAAGGGGTGGTAAGGTGCGACTATCCATAAATAAATCATGGGGTTCGTACCTTAGTAACCAGGTTGAGGGGTTAGTACCTTAATCACCATGGATAGTAGGGTGCAATAATCCACGAACCAACCAAAGGGGTTTGTACCTTAGTAAACTATGGGTTCTACAATGATGGTCTCTTCTTACACATGTATTATCCTATATGTAAGAATATTTTACTTAAACATTAATCATACATGCCATATTGTTATTATGCTATCCATTGCTTATTATTATGTATTTCAATTATGTTGTCTATCTCTTGTTGCATTGCATCCTACATACTTAGTACATTCAAATGTACTAACGCATACTCTATTCCTACATGATGTTACCATGTAGGAACTAGAGCCCCACTTGATCATCCTCCTCTGCGTGGCTAGTACGATCTCTCTCTCGATTTAGTTGGTGAGTCCTCCATTTCGAGGACAATGTTTATACTCTTATATCATGTATTATGAATCTTTTCTTTATTGTATATTTTGACTATGAGGGTGAGCCCAGTTGTTTGTCTTGGCTCCCGCTAAGTATCTAAGTTTTAAAGGTGTTGGACATGTCTTATATTATACTATGATCTTGACTTTCTCTTGACTTTTGATGTTTTTTATATGAAAGTTGTCCCTTAGCCCTAGTTATCCCTATTTACTATCTCTTATTGTATTTTATTGCTTCCGCGACCAAGGATGAGTAATGATGTGTTAAGAGGCTTGCTTGGGATCCCTTTAGATTCCCCATGCGCCTTATCACATTTGGGCCCTAGGCTTGGGTCGTGACAACAACAAAAGGTGTAACAAAATAAAGAGTATGACCTAGGTCTATCAATGCATACACATCAAAATCAAAGTCTTTTAACATACTGGTCACGACATCGGACACCACATCTACCTTTGTCTCCCTTTAAGAGCATAGAACCTATTGTGCCTTGGGGCACCACCTTGTTGGCTACCTCTCCCCCTAGGAATCGCATTAGGATCTAGTGGACAAATATCCTTACCCTTGTTCTAGTTACGAGAGCAATCCATCACCTTATGCCCCACTTCCCCACAACTATAATAAGCATTAGTATCCTACTATGACTCTTACCATATTTTGGACACATAGCATTAAGTACCACACTACCATCACCTTGGACCCATAGATTGTCATGGGCAAACCTTCTATTAGGAGCATAAAAGGACCATTGACCTTAATGAATCTGGCCACCTTTGAGACTTTGGAATTTACCATCAAAACGGGCGGCCCTTTTGGCCTCACCTATCCTTTTTTTTCTAAGCTTCCCCCCTTCCAATTGTTCCACGTATGTCATTAGGTGGCATAATTCCATGTCACTTATCAACCTAGCAGCAAGACACTCCTCATTAACCAAATCGAATACCCCCATCACAAATTTGTTCATTCTAGACATTGAGCCGACAATCAATTGTGTAGCATATTTAGAGAATTGGTTGAAATTGAGGGCATACTCCCTCACACTCATGGAACCTTGCTTCAAATTCATGAAATCCATCATTTTGTCCTCTGTAAGCTCAAGAGGGAAGAACCGGTTGAGAAACGCCGCCTTAAACCCCTTTCAAAGGATCATATTGTTCTCCTTCTATTGTGTAAATCATATTTGGGCCACCCACTTAAGTTGATAAGCTATCAACTCCGCCTTTTTCTCTGATTTAACACCCATAATGGACAACACTTTGTACACCTTATTAATAAATTCTTGAGAGTCCTCATCTATTTTAGACCCATGGAACTCCAGTGGGTTCATCCTCCTGAAGTCCTTTATCCTAGATGCCAGAGTAGGAACATGAGGGGCTCGAGCCCCTTGGTTTATTTGATTAGTCATAACTTGAGCTAACATGGCAATAGCATCCCAGAACTCTTCATGAGGCGATGATCCTTTGGGGTATGAGCTCTTTTTCCTCTTGGGATAGGCATGATCTTGCATAGCAAAGAACATTCATTAGGGGAAAGACTTACCTTAACTCCTATAGCACGACATAGATCAAGAAGAAGGGAAACATTTCCTAAAATGCATCATAACCTCTTACTCATAGTTATGGTTCACTTCAAAACCATGAATAAGTCTCTAATCAATATGGTGTGTTAGATGCCAAGGACCATTTAATAACGTAGGTCTCTAATACCATCTTTCTCATGACCAGGACCTAGGGCCTAGATGAGACATGGCAAATAGGGAATCCAAGAGGACCCCAAACAAGCCTTTTAGCATATCATTACACATCCTTGGTCGCATAAGTAATTAAAGAATAAAAAGAAAACATAAAATAAAGATAAAAGGGGCTAAGAGAGTCTTTCATAGCTTTAAACAATTACAAGAGTCAAGAGCATCAAGCTCAAAGCATCATTACAAAACTTGTCAAACAACACCTCTAAGCTTAGAATCGAGCGGGGGGCAAGACAACTTTCCAAGATCACCCTTATAGTAAAAAGCACACAATGAAAGAAAGAGAGTCTTTGCATAACATAAGATTAAAAGATATCATCCTTCAAGCTGAGGATCACCAAACTTGCTTCAAAGATAGTACTAGCCATGTGGAGGAGGAAGATGATCAAGTAGAACCTCGGTTCTCACATGGTAACATCATGGAGGCATAGAGTATGCATTAGTACATTTGAATATACAAAGCATTTAGGCTGTAATGCAATAAGAGATTAGCCATATAAGCAAAATACGTATATATAGGCAATGGATGAGCATAGTAATAATATGACATTCATGAGTGATGCTTGAAGTAAACCATGCTTATATATAACATATTACATGTTTAGGAAGAGACCAGCATAACAGAGACCAAGGCCTACCACCCCAATGGTGAGGCAATTGAGGTATGAACCCCCTAATATGGTTGCACGATCCTATATTTCTCAAGAAAGGCAATTGAGGTACACACCCCCAACATTGTAGTTCGGGCCTACAAACCCCCCAACAAGGCGTGGTCAACTTGCAACACTAGATACTATTCATGAAATCAACACATAAAGATATTTCTTTCATCATCATAAAGTCACTTGACTAATATGTCATGCATTAGACCTTCAATAACTCAAGAATCCATAATCAAACATTTTATTAAACAGTTAGCGGGTGTGTAATGCTAGTACAAAATTATGCAATTCAAGAGAGAAATTATGTGAGGAAAATCAATGTAAAATAACCCACCAACACTTGGTAATACCCTTATACAAGATACATCAAAACCTCTCATCAAATCACATAATGGATCATAGATTTGAAGCTCAAAACATGCTTAAACAGTCATAATTTAATGAAACCCTTACATAGTGTACAACTAAAGCCATAATAAGTAAGTCCCATAAGTAAATCAACTTAGAAACAGGTAATTTATGTAAAAAGGAAGGTTGGGCACCATGGGTGAAAGGATCAAATGGTTAAATCCCACATACCTCAACTTTGGAGAATTCCTTGATGAAGAATTGAGTGAGAACTTAAAGCTTAAATGAATACCTTGAGATCCAAAAGTTAGTTTGGGACACTTGAATAGGGTGAAATATTTAGCTAAGTGTTAAAGAGGGTTTTGGGGAAGTCTTGAATGTTATGAGGTTGAAAAAAGACTAAGTTTAAGTGATTTTATGTATCGGATAGCTTAGGCCCAAAGCCTCAATGCCTTGATTCCAAACAGTGAACTAGTAACAAAAATACACGTCTCCACACATTGGCCAGCTGCACTAGGGGTCCGATC
>DF357483.1:86963-109084 GCA_000787875.1 Solanum virginianum | reverse complement strand
CTTAGAATTATTTTTTTACTATTCATATCGACTTCTGAACTGATAATGTGTGAATGAAAGCTACGAGGCTCTTTTGGGGACTCTCGGGTTCTCATTGGTAATGTCACTCCTAGACCCAAGGTTTGAGTCATGAAAGGCTTAGTATTAGAGCACTAGGTTTGTAAATGATCCTCAAAGTCCAATATGCAGTGTCGAGTAGAGCCCTATTCATGGGTGTGAAGTGTACCACACCTATGAGCAGAGGCTGTGATGACGTTCTAAGAATTATCTCACTTCTTCATATCTTATGTCGTGATATGGCTAATCTGTTAGGTTTCCTCATCTTTATGGTATCATTGCTCCATTACAGCAGATGCCTTGAGGAAGTGCACCCCTACCAAGAACGGCCCCGACTAACTAAGTTTACGCACCTCAAGGGCCTATGGAAGAGCCTACCTCTAATGGTGAATTTCATAGGGCCTTTTCCATGCTTGCCAAGGTGGTGACTTCTTAAACTGGGACTAATCTTCCTCAAGATCCCATTCCAGCTTCTAGGGTGAGGAATTTGACTTGGATGAATCCTCCATATTTCAATGGGTAAAAGGATGACGAGAATGCTTAAGAGTACATTGATGAACTCTGTTAGGTATTGACTATTATAGGTGTCACTTCTGAGGATAAAGTTGAATTGGCTGCTTATTAGTTTAAAGATATGTCATAAGTATGGTACTCCCAATGGTCGATGGAGAGGGTTTGGTAATGTTGTTAATTGTGAAGAATTCAAGTTGGCCTTTCTAGATGGCTTCTTCCCACTTAAGCTTAGGGAAGCCAAGATACCGAGTTTATCAACCTCAAACACGGTGTCATGAGTATGGACTATGCCCTCTAGTTCACTAGGCTCTCTAAGTATGCTCCTATTCATGTGGTTGATCCCCCTGCGAGGATACACAAGTTCATTTTTGGTATCTCTGATTTGGTGGTGAATGATTCTTATGATGTTTAAGCTCCAATAAGAAAGCAGTCATTCTCAGAAATTAACCTAACAGAGGTTAGGGTCGAATCCACAGGGAATACAGGACTTGACTACAAGACTTCACTACTAATCATTTCTAGTATTTATGACTACAATCTCTAAATTGGGGGGGGGGGGTTTGATTCAAAAACAAAATAAAATAAACACTAACTAAAATGCAAGAAAACAATCAATTTCGGGGACAACTCGGGAATTGTGTTTCCCATGGTTCATCGACTCGATTACCCTAGATAACATAACTATAATTGGAGATTTGCATGCTGGACAATAACTTAGATTCTTCCAGCCCTCTCGTGAAGGTGAAGGTCAAATTTCACCATGGCGCTTGGTCGACCACCATGGTGTGCCAACTAACAGTTACCAACTGTTCCTGTCAACCTCCCATTGGTTAGGTTTAGTTGATTAGATGAGAACACAACAATCGAATTCTATCATCTACTTTTTTTTCCTATTCGTCACTACCTCGGGGATCATGATAATTGGTGGGGTTTGTGTTGACAACCACCAAACAACAATAAAAATGAAGGGAAATTGATAATACATACAAAATCCCAATCATAAAAATAGAAGAACCCTAGGTTATTTCAAGTTAACCATCCAAGGCTCCCACAACCCCAAGTTCTAGGTGCTTAGCTACTCATGGTTAAAGAAAAATACACAAAAATAGACACGATGGACATAGTTGAGAGTTTAACCAATAACAATGTAGAATATCAACACCACAAATTGCAAACATACAAGTTTGATTGATCAACAATGAGTACAAAGTGAGATTTGCAATCCCCAAAATGGGTTTTCCAAGAGAGAATAATAAACTGCTTTAAACAACTAAGAAAAGGTGCAAAATGTAATGGTAGATTGTCTACTGGTCAAACCTCATCTCAAAAATCTAACTTAAGCTATATATAGTATTTATAAAATAACCCTAGAACTTACACAGAAAAGACAGTTGGCAGTTGATAAGACTCGCAGTTATGACTTATAAGATAACCTACGAGTCATAGTTAGGGTCTCATATCAGGTTCTTGGCATCTTGGATTGAACTGGTATGACCCATAGGTATGCATTTATGCTTGGGCTATGACTCGTATGTTTGTCTCGTAGTCTTGGTCTTCAGTTTTTGGTCCAACATTTTGGCTCTCTGATTTTTGCTACCAGTCCACCTATACGAGTCGTAGTATGTCTTAAGACTCGTAGGATGTCCTTGTAAGAGTGACCTTCACTTTGCAGGTTTATGATTTTTGGTCTCTGATTCCTTCTTCGACACCACCCTACGACTCGTAGTTTGGCTCGTAAGGCTTATACTTCAGCAAAATCTATAATTTTTCTTCAAAATCATGCCAACTAAATTTCTGCAAGATTAACATAAGACATATCAAAACACTAAAAAGTCTCTTTAAGAACTCAAAATATCCTTTATTTCAAGAACCAGATGTGTTATATTTTGATAGCAGATCAAGTCTCATACGGAGTTATTTGAGAAATGGACATTTCTAGACTTCTGGTATATATGAAGTAGATTGAAGGGGAGAAACTCAGGGAGAAGAGAGTGCATGATCCTAAGAGAGCCCATTATGATGGTACGTTCTCCAATTCCAAAGGGTAGTGGGTTTGGTCACTTCCAATAGGGTGAAGGTTCTAATGATTGGGTTGCTAATGTTAGAATGCCTCCTTCTAGTGTACCAGTTGATGGTGGGCCATTATCTCTATGATGTGAAAAATGTGGGAAGATTCACTCCCAGAGGTGCTTTGGGGTTCGGATGCTTCTTATGGTTATGGTGAGGTGGAGCACAAGCTTATTAATTGGCCAAAGGCACTAAAGAAAGGTCAAGAGGCTCAATGTATAGTCCAACTAAGAGCCCTACTAGGTGGTGACCCCCTAAACAACATGTTCTATGCTTTACATGCTCGACAGGAAGTAGAGGAAGCTCTGGATATTGTAATCGATATGTTAAAAGTCTTTGATTTTGATGATTATGCTTTAATTAATTCGGGTGCAAACTTATCTTTTATGACTTCTCTATTGCCTGTTAAGTTTGGTTTGAGTCCCAAAATTATAAGGGAGCCTTTTTTAGTTTATACTCCAATGGATGAATCTATCATTGCTCATAGAGTTTATCGAGGTTGTCCTATTTCTATGTTGCATAAGATCTTTCTGTTTGATCTCATGGAACCTAAGATGTTTGATTTTAATGTGACTCTCAGGATGGATTAGTTACATGCTTCATATGCCTATATAGATTGTAGAACCCAGAAGGTCATGTTCCAACTTCCGATTGAGCCCGTTCTTGAATGGAAGGGTAGTGACTTTGCTAATAAAGGTTAGTTTATTTCCTACCTTAAAGCCTGGAAGTTGATCTCCAAGGGGTGTATTTACCATATTATGAGAGTTAAAGAAGAGGAATCCCAATCACATACTCTTGAATAGGTTTCGGTGGTGAATGAGTTTTCGGATGTGTTTCCTAAAGATTTTTCGGTATTTCTCCCAATAAAGAAGTAGACTTTGGCATATATCTTCTCTAGGATACTCAACCTATCTCTATTCCACCTTATTGTATGGCACTGGCAGAGATGAAGGAGTTAAAGGATCAGAGGAAGGATTTGTTAGAGAAAGGTTTCATTAGGAAAGTATATGTCCATAGGGTGTTCTGGTGGTATTTGTAAGAAAGAAAGATGGATGTCTTCGAATTTTTATTGATCATAAGTAATTGAATAAGGTAACAACCAAGAATAAGCATCCATTACCTATAATCGAGGGCTTATTTTATTAACTCCAAGGGGTTACACATTTCTCAAGCATTGATCTTTGTTCCAATTATTATCAGTTGAAGGTTAGAGAATGTGATATTCCAAAGATTGCTTTTCGAACTAGGTATGGGCACTTTGAATTTATGGTGATGTCATTTGGTTTAACTAATGCTCCGACCGTGTTTATGGATCTTATGAATCAGGTGTTCAAACTATTCCTTGATATTTTTATGGTTGTCTTCATTAATGATATTTTTAAGTATTCCCGAAGTGAGCGGGAGCATATGTATGGAGAAGAAGTTGTATGCTAAGTTTAGCAATCATAATTTTTGGTTGGGTGAAGTTGCTTTTCTTGGTGATATGGTGTCCGGTAATAGTATTAAGGCTAACCCGAAGAAGATTGAGGCCGTGAAGAATTGGCCTAGACCATTGACTCCTTCTGATATTCAGAGTTTTCTTGGGTTGGTTAGCTATTATAGGAGGCTCTTAAAGGGTTCTCATCTATTTCATCTCTGTTGACTTCTCTGTTGACTAAGGTTACTAAAAAGATGGTTAAGTTTATGTGGTTGGAAGAATGTGAGATAAGTTTTCAGACTTTGAAGGATCGATTTACAATAACTCCTATTTTGACATAACCAAATGGCTTTGATGGGTTTGTGGTGTATTGTGATGTTTCTCAAATTGGGTTGAGTTGTGTACTTGAAATGACCCCAAAAAGTTCTTGAAAATGTGTCTCGAAAGTGCTCAAAATTGTAATTTCCATATATCTCAAAATCCGTGCATGATATCAAAAATTTGACTTCATATTCTTGATAAGGGGGCAAAATTGAGTGTGGAATGAGCCTAACTCTGATTTTAGAGCAAAGGAATTACAATTTTAAAATTAATAATTTTGTTTATCCAGTGTATGTCCGCGTTGGTTCCGCAATGCGCAACTGTCGCAGACCAGTATAAAAATGGCCTCCGTGATATTCTTGATAAGGGGGCAAAATTGAGTGGGGAACAAGTCTAACGCTGATTTTAGAGCAAAGGAATTACAATTTCAAAACTAATAATTTTGTTTATTCAGTGTATGTCCGCGTTGGTTTCGTGATGCGCAGCTGTCGCAAACAAGTATAAAAATGGCCTCTGCGATAGGTCCGCATCATGGATAAGAGCAAAGATGTGTATTTTGTTGCCAATAATTTTATCTCGGTCCAAGGCCTTTGAGTGTTGGGCCTAAGTCCTCCCATGCGTGAAAATACCTATACTTAGCCATATTTCACCTTCACATCATACAAGACTTTACCCAGTACTCTCCCAAATAATTAGACAGATATTTCACCCAAATTTCAAGTCAAAAAACTAATCTGGATCTTAAGGATTTCACTCAAGCTTCAAGTCTCCATTTCCTATCTCCATGAAGAATTCTCTAAAGTCAAGGTATGTGGGTTTCAACCATTGGGTCCTTTCACCCGTGGTACCCATTTTTTTTACCTAAAATACATGTTTCTAAGTTGATTTTACATATGGGTCTTCTATTTTCAATTAAACTATCAACTATGTAGGGGTTTTGGAAAAATGTGACTGTTTATACATGTTTTAAGCATTAAATCTTAGATCTATCTTATGATTTGATGAAAATTTTTGATGTATATTGCATGAGGGTATTACCAAGTGTTGGTGGGTGGTTTTACATTAAATTTAATTACATGATTTCACTCTTGAATTTCATGGTTTTACACTAGCATTTCACACCCACCAAGTGTTTGATTAAATATTGAGATAATGTATCTTGAGTTGTTGAAGGCCTAAGGCTTGACATATGAGTTAAGTGACCTTATGATGATGAATGGGTAATAAGAATATGTTGATGTCATGAGAAGTGTCTATTGTGTTGATGTCATGAGAAATGTCTATTATGTGGATGTCAGGAGAAATGTCTATTGTGTTGATGTCATGAGAAGTGTCTATTGTGTTGATGTCATGAGAAATGTCTATTATGTGGATGTCAGGAGAAATGTCTATTGTGTTGATGTCATGAGAAGTGTCTATTGTGTTGATGTCATGGGAAGTGTCTATTATGTTGATGTCATTAGAAGTATCTATTGTGTTCTGAGTTAACTATAGCCAATTGAGGGGTAATGCCTCAATCACCTAGATGGGGGTGGTAAGTCATCAACTAATTGAGGGGTTGGTACCTCAATCCTCTCGGATGGGGGCAGTAAGCCGTCAATAAATTGCGGGGTTATTACCTCAATCATCTTGGATAGGGGTAGTAAGCCATCAACGAATTAAGGGGTTGGTACCTTAATCGTCTCAGATAGGGGTAGTAAGCCATCAACCAATTGAGGGGTAGGTACCTTAATCGTCTCGGATGGGGGCGGTAAGCCATCAACCAATTGATGGATTGGTATCTCAATTATCTTGGATGGGGTGATAACCCATCAAGAAATTGAGGGGTTGGTACCTTAATCGTCTTTGATGGGGGCGTCAAGCCATCACCCAATTGAGTGGTTGGTACCTTAATCACTTCTAAGGGGTGGTCTACCTTATATTCCAAGTACTACATTGCTTGGTCTATGATGATGGTGTATTTCTACACATGTAATATTTTCTATATATAAGCATCTTTACTTCGAGTATCATTCATATATGCCATATTATTATATGATCATCTATTGCTTAATTATGCATTTTGACTATGTTGCTTATCTATTGTTGCATTGAGTTCTACATACTTAGTATATTTAAACATACTAATGCATACTCTATGCCTACATGATGTTACCATGTAGGAACCATAGCCCCACTTGATCATCCTCATCCCCGTGGCTAGTGCGATACTTTTTAAAGCAAGTGGTGATTCCTCAACTTCGGGGACAATGCCTTTGATCTTATGCTATGTATAAAGATTCTCTCCTTTTTATTGTATACTTGACTATGAGGGTGAGCCCGGTTGCTTGTCTTCGTCCCTGCTAAGTTCTATGTTTAGAGGTGTTGTTGGACAAGTTACGTAATAATGCTATAAGCTTTGATTCTCTTGAATATTGATGTTATGATATGAAAGCTGTCCCTTAGCCCTGTATCCCCTCTTTACTATCTCTTATTGTTGTTTTATTGCTTCCACGACTAAGGATTTGTAATGATATGTTTAGAGGCTTGATTGGGGTCCCCTCGAGTCCCTATTTGCCGTGTCACGTTAAGGCCCTAGGCTTGGATCGTGAAAAACTTGGTATCAGAGCAGTAGGTTGTTAATGGTCCTCAAAATCCAATGCACCGCATCGATTAGAGTCTTATTCATGGTTTTGTTGTGCACCATAGCTATGAGTAAGAAGCTGTGAGACGTTTTAGGAAATATTTCCCTTCTTTTTACTCTATGACGTGCTATATAAGTTAGGGTAAGGTTTTCCCTCCTAATGATTGTTGTTTGTTATGCTAGATCATGGGTCTAAGGTGGATGAGGATCCTCAAGAATTTATTGATGAGGTATACAAGGTATTGTCCATAATGGGTATGATGTCGGAAGATAAGGCAGAGATGGGGGCTTACCAACTCAATGGGGTGGCTCAAATTTTGTACACTCAATGGAAGAAGGAGAAGGAGAACAACAATGCAATTCAATGGGAGGAGTTTAAGGAGGCTTTCCTCAAACTGTTCTTCCCTCTTGAGCTTAAGGTACCCTAATTGGTGGAGTTCATGGATTTGAAGAAAGGGTCTATGAGTCTGAGTAAGTATGCCCTCAAGTTCAACCAACTCTCAAAATATGCTCCACACTTGGTTGTCGACTCAAGGTCTAGAATGAATAAATTTGTGATGGGTGTATCCGACTTGGTAAGTGAGGAATATAATGCTGCTATGTTAATTAATTACATTGATTTGTCCTGCTTAATGACTTATGCTGAACAATTGGAGGGGGAGAAATTAACAAAGAGAAGGTTCATAAGTCCAAGAGGGCTCATTTTGATGGTAAGTTCCAAAATAACAAGGGTGGCCGATTTCACCAAGGCAAAAGGTCTTCCTATGCTCCTAGTGGTAGATTTTCCAATGACTACCCACGGCCCCAAGAGGGTGGTGGTATGTGCCTAGACTCGTGTGTACAAAATGTGTTAAGGGTCATGGTGGCCTATGCATAAGGGCTACTAATGCTTGCTATAGTTGTGGGGAAGTAGGCCACAAGATGATTGATTGTCCATGAAATCGCAATAACGATAAGGATTTTTATCCTCAAGGTTGGGGTGCTAATGCAGTTCTTTTGGGGAGAGAAGGTCAACAAGGTGGTGCCCTAAGGAACAATCAGTTTTACGCTTTACATGGGATGCAAAAGGTTGAAGAGGTGCCCGATGTGGTCATCGGAGTGTTAAAAGTCTTTGATTTTGATGTGCATGCATTGATAGACCCGAGTTCCACTCACTCTTTTCTTACTCCTCTTATTGCCAAAAAGTTTCATGTTGAGCCCGAATTGTTATGTGAGTCTTATGAGCTGGCTACTCCTATTGGTGCATCTATTGTAGCTAGAAAGGTCTATAGAAAATGTCCCAGTTGCATCTTGCATAAAATATTGCCTTGCAATCTTGTTAAGTTGGATATGGTTGATTTTGATTTCATTCTTGGGGTGGAATTGTTGCATGCATACTATGCCACTATTGATTGTAGAACCTATAGGGTCAAGTTCCAATTCCCAAATGAACCCATTCTTAAATGGGAGAGTCATAATGTGGTGGTCAAGGGTAGGTTCATCTCTTGCACTAAAGCCCAAAAGTTTAAATCTAAGGGGTTTATTTATCATTTTGGGAGGGTTAGAGATGTGGAGTCCGAAGCCCTTCACATAGAGTTAGTTCCGGTGGTAAATGAGTTCCTTGATGCCTTTCTAAATGACCTTCCCGGTGTTCCTCCCGAAAGGGAAATAGGCTTTGGTATAGACCTCCTCCCCGCTACTCAACCCATTTTTTTCACTTTACCGTATGGCCTTGGCGGAGTTAAGGGAATTGAAGGAGCAATTGAGAGACTTGTTGGAGAAGGTTTTATTAGGATGAGCTAATCACCTTGGGATGCACCACTGTTGTTTGTGAAGAAGGATGACTCTCTTAGAATGTGTATTGACTACCGGCAACTTAATAGGGTCACCATAAAAAATAAGTATCCTCTACCAAGGATTAATGATTTATTTGACCAACTTCAAAGGGCTAGTCACTTCTCTATGATTGATCTTCGGTTCAGGTATCATCAAGTGAAGGTGAGGGTGTGACATTCCCAAGACGGACTTCCGAACCAGGTATGTGCATTATGAATTCTTGATTATGCCTTTTGGGTTGACTAATGCACCAGCTATCTTCATGGATCTTATGAATAGGGTCTTTAAACCCTACCTTGATTTGTTTGTGGTGGTTTTCATTGATGATATTTTGATCTATTCTCATAGTGAGGAGGAGTATATGGCTCATTTAAAGATAGTCCTGTAAAGCTTGAGGGAAGAGAAATTGTATGCTAAATATGAGAAGTGTGAATTTTTATTGAAAGAGGTTGTCCTTCTAGATCATGTGGTGTCGGGAGATGATATTAAGGTGGATCCTAAAAAGACATATGTGATTAGAAATTGGCCTAGACCATTGACCCTATCGGACATTAGAAGCTTCTTGGGCTTAGTGGGTTACTAGTGGAGGTTTGTGAATATGTTGTCTTTTACTGCCTTTTCCAAGACTAAGTTGACCCAAAAGAAGGCTAAGTTTGTGTGGACCGATGAGTGTGAAAGGTGTTTCCAAACCTTGAAGGATAGGCTTGTCTCTGCTACTATCTTGTCTATACTGGAAGGGTTGGAAGGGTTTGTTGTGCATTGTGATGCCTCTTAGATTTGTTTGGGTTGTTCTTTGATGCAAAATGTAAGATGATAGCCTATGCTTCTAGGTAACTCAAAGTGCATGAAAAGAATTATCCTACTCATGATCTTGAATTAGACGCTGTGGTTATTGCTTTGAAAATTTGGTGTCACTATTTATATGGGGTGCATGTTGATGTGTTCACTAATGATAAGATTCTCCAATATGGGTTTGCTCAAAAAAACTTCAACTTGAGGCAAAGAAGGTGGTTAGAACTTCTTAAGTACTATGATATGAGTGTGCATTATCATCCCAGTAAGGCTAGTAATGTGGCAGATGCTTTGGGAAGGGTATCTGTGGGCGGCCTAGATCATCTTGATGGTAGTGGCAAAGAGGTGGCTAGAGAGGTCCATCAATTGGGTAGATTGGGGGTTAGGTTGGAAGAAGAGGATAATGGTGGTATTGTGGTTGTTGATGGTTCAAAGTCTTCCTTGGTTAAAGAGGTAAAAATGAAGCAAGATATTGATCCCGCCTTGTTAGAATTGAAGGCCTTAGTGAAAGAGGACAAGGTGGAGGTTTTCTCCTAAGGGGGAGTTGGTTCCCTTAGGTACCAAGTAAGGTTATGTGTGCCTTCTGTTGCTGACTTGAGAGAGAAGATTCTTGATGAGGCTCATAATTCTTCCTATTATATTTACCCCGGTTCTATAAAGATGTATAGCGATTTGAGGGATGTGTTTTGCTGGGGAAGTATAAAGAAAGACATTGCCAAGTTTGTATTCGGTTATCATAGTTGCCAACAAGTCAAAGATGAACACCAAAGGCCTGGTGGCCGAACCCAAGACATAGAGATTCCTACTTGGAAGTGGGAGGAGATTAATATGAATTTTGTGGTTGAGCTATCTAAGACTAGAAAGTGATTTGATTCTATTTTTGTACTAGTTTATAGGATGAAAGTTGGCTCATTTCCTACCTATTAAGACTACTTATGGGGCCCAAGACAATGTTAAATTATACATTCATGAGTTGATAATATTGCATGGGGTGCCTTTCTCTATCATCTCGTATTGTGGTGCCTAATTAACTTCACACTTTTGGAGCCAAGGTAAAGCTTAGTACGACCTTTCACCCTCAAATGGATGGCCAAGCTGAAAGAATTATCCAAACTCTTGAGGTATGCTAAGGGATTGTATTTTAGAGTTTAGTTGGGATGATCATCTTCCATTGATTGAATTTTTTTATAACAATAGCTACCATTCTAGCATTGGTATGACTCTTTTTGAGGCCATCTACGGTAGGCGTTTTAGATCACCTACCATGAGAGAAGTGGCATTGTGGGGTACAGAACTGGTTATGGAGGCTATGGAAAAGGTATAGTTGATTAGAGGAAGATTGAATACAGCCCAAAGTCATCAAAATTCCTATGCCGATGTGAGAAGAAAAGAGCTTGAATTTAAATTTGATGAATGGGTCTATTTGAAGGTGTCACCCATGAAGGGTGTGGTTCGTTTTGGTAAGAAGGGTAAACTAAGTTCAAGATTTATGGGTCCTTATAAGGTGTTGAGAAGGATTGGTAAAGTGGCCTATGAGTTGGTATTGCCTAGTGAAATGGGTTTGGTACATCCAGTCTTCCATGTGTCTATATTGAGGAAATGTGTGGGTCATCCGAATGATATTATCCCATTGGATGTTATGTCTGTTGTTGAAGAAAACTTGACTTATGAAGAAGTTCTATTAGAGATCTTGGATAGATAAGTGAAGAGGTTGAGGAACAAGGACGTTGGTTCTATTAAGGTCCTTTGGAGGGATCAAGAAGTCGAGAGTGCTACATAGGGGGCCGAAGTGGACATGCAAAAATGATATCCCTTTCTTTTCCATTCTACTCAATCTAAAGGTACTAATTCTAAGTATTCTATAAGATTTCATATCTTATGTTTCATCCCCTAAGTCATTTGCATGCATTCATATTTTTATTGACAATGTTCATGGTGATTTTAACACTTGTGTTGACATTTTTGAAAATGGTGTTTAAGTGTATTATTGCACAAGGGGCTGATCTCTTCATGATTATTCTTTTCATATACACTTGTTTGATGTTTGGGGACGAATGTTCCCAAGGGAGAGATGTTGAAATGACCTCAAAAAGTGCCTCAAAAGTGGCCAGAATCGTAATTTCCAAATATCTCAACATTAGTGTGTGATATCGAAGATCCGACTTCATATTCTTTATCAGGGAGAAAAATTGAGTGGGAAATGGATCTAACCCTAATTTTAGAGCAAACGAATCACAATTTCAAAATCCATAATTTTGCTTATCTAGTGTCTATCATCGTTGGTCACATCACACTGCCCTCCGTGATAGGTCTGGGTCACGAACTAGATGCGGAAATGTGTACTTTATTGCCAGTGATTTTATCTTGGTCCAAGGCTTTTGGGTCTTGGGAATAAGTCCTCCTATGCATGAAAATACCTAGCCATATTTCACTTTCACATCATAGAAGACTTTCCCCAACACTCTCCCAAACACTTAGATAAATACTTCATCCTAAATTTCATGTCCCAAAACTCATCCGAATCTTAAGGATTTCACTTAAGCTTCAAGTCTCCATTTTCAATCTCCATCAAGAATTCTCCAAAGTCATGATATATGAGTTTTAACTATTATGTCCTTTCACCCATGGTGCACAAGCTTTTTTTTTACCTGAAATACATGTTTCTAAGTCGATTTTACCTATAGGTCTTCTACTATGAATTGAACTATGAACTATGTTGGGGTTTTGTAAAAGTGTGACTATTTATACATGTTTTGAACTAGGAATCTTATATCTATCTTGCAATTTGATGAAGGGTTTTGATGTACATTGCATGAGGGTATAACCAAGTGTTCGTGGGTGGTTTTACATTAAAATTACTTGCATAATTTCACTCCTGAATTGCATGGTTTTACACTAGCATTGCACATCTACCAAGTGTTTGATGAAATGTTCTGTTAATATATCTTGAGTTGTTGAAGGCATAAGGCTTGGCATATCAGTTAAGTGACCCTTTGATGATGAAAGGGTGATAAGAATGTGTTGATGTCATGAGAATTATCTATTGTGTTGATGTCATAAGAAGTGTCTATTGTGTTGATATCATGAGAAGTATCTATTGTGTTATTAGTTGACCATAGCCAATTGAGGGGTAATGCCTTTATGTTGTGTGATGAGTACATGAGAAGTATCTACTATATTGTGAGGTGACCATAGCCAATTGAGGGGTAATGCCTTAATCACCTAGATGGGGGTGGTAAGCCATCAACCAATTGAGGGGTTGGTACCTCAATCATCTTGGATGGGGGCGGTAAGCCATCAACCAATGAAGGGAGTTAGTACCTCAATTGTCTTGGATGAGGGCGGTAAGCCATCAACAAATTAATTTTTTGGTACCTCAATTGTCTCAGATGGGGGCGGTAAGCCATCAACCAATTGAGGGGTTGGTACCTCAATCTTCTCCTATGGGACTGGTAAATCTTCAACCAATCGAGGGGTTGGTACCTCAATCACTTCTAACTTATAGACTAACTTAGATTCTATGTACTACGTTACTTGGTCTATGATGAACACATGTAATATGCTATATATATAAGCATATTTTACTTCAAGAATCATTCATGCATGCCATATTGTTACACGATCATCTATTGTTTAATTATTCATTTTGACTCATTGCTTATTTATTGTTGCCTTGCATCCTACGAACTTAGTATATTCAAACGTACTAACGCATACTCTATGCCTACTTGAGGTTACCGTGTAGTAACTGAAGGCTTACTTGATCATTCTCATCCTCCCCGTGACTAGTGCGATATCTCTCAAAGATAGCAGTGAGTCCTCAACTTCGAGGACAATGCCTTTACTCTTCTACAATGTATAAAGACTCTCTTTCCTTTTTATTGTGTACTTGACTATGAGGGTGAGCCCGGTTGCTTATCTTGGCCCTTGCTAAGTTCTATGTTTAGTGGTGTTATTCGATAAGTTAGGTAATAATGCTATGAGCTTGGACTCTCCTGACTCTTGATGTTATGGTAAGAAGATATCCCTTAGCCCCTATCCCCTATTTACTATCTCTTATTGTTGTTTTATTGCTTCCTCAACCAAGGATGTGTAATGATATGTTAAGAGGCTTGATTAGGGTCCCTTTAGGTTCTCCATTCGCCATGCCACGTCTAGGCCCTACGCTTGGGTCATGATAGTACTTATGCAACATGGTATGGGGATATCTTATTCATCAAGGCAATTGAAGGTGCATGAGCATAATTACCCGACTCATGACCTTGAGTTAGCTACGGTAGTATTTTCTTTGAAAATTTGGAGACACTATTTGTATGTGGTGCATGTTGATATTTTCACTGATCATAAAGTTCACAATATGTTTTCACTCAAAAAGATCATAATTTGAAGCAAAGCAGGTGGTTGGAACTTCTAAAGGACTACGACATGAGTGTATAATATCATCCCAATAAAGAAATATTATAGCCAATGCTCTTAGTAGGCTATCTATAGGAAGTGTGGTTCATCTTGAGGAAGAGTGGAAGGAATTGGTAGGGGATGTTCACTGTTTGGATAGGTTGGATATTAGGCTGGCCGATTCTAATGGTGGTGGCGTTGATGTTCAAAATGGGAATGAATCTTTAGTCTTTGTTAATGTAAAGACTAAGCAAGATCTAGATCCATCATTGGTTGAATTGAAGAGATTGGTTGCCGAAAAGATAAAGAGGTGTTCTCCCAAGGGGAAGATGGTGTGCTTCGGTATCAAGATCATTATATGTTCCGGATGTGGATGATCTTAGGAGGGTAATCATGAGTGAAGCCTATAACTCTCATTATTCAATTCATTTGGGATCTACTAAGATGTATTTGGATTTAAGAGAAGTGTATTGGTGGCATGGTCTTAAGAAGTATATAGCCAAGTTTGTATCTGAATTCCCTAATTGTCAATAAGTGAAAGTAGATCACCAAAGGCTCGGTGTCCTTACTCAAGACATCGAGATTCCTACTTGGAAGTTGGCAGATGCAAACATGGATTTTGTGGTTGGTTTGCCTTAGACTAGAAGGCAATTTGACTCTATTTGGGTTGTCGTTGAGCGGATGACAAAGTGCGCTCCTTTTCTACCGGTCAAGACTACTTTTCGTGATGAAGATTATGCAAGGTTGTACATCTAAGAGTTGGGGAGGTTCCATGGAGTGCCTAGGTCTATCATATTGTATCATGGTATCTAGTTTACTTCTCACTTTTGGAGATTGTTTCAATGAGGACTTGGTACTAAGGTGAAGTTGAGCATCGCCTTTCATTCTCAAAGCAATGGACAAGCCAAGGGGATAGTTCAAACCTTGGAGAACATGTTGAAGGCTTGTGATGATGGAGTTCAAAGGTAATTGGGATAACCACTTTCCCCTCATTGAATGTGCTTATAATAATAGTTTTCATGCAAACATTGGTATGGCACCATTTTAGGCTTTGTATGGTAGGAGATATAGGTCTCCGATGGGGAGGTTTGAGTGGGAGAGATAGCTTTGACTGGCTTAGATTTGGTATTAGAGGCTATTAGGTGAAGTTGATTAGAGAAAGGTTGAAGATGACCCAAAGTCGCTAAAGGTCCTACTAGATGTTAGGAAGAGGGACCTTGAGTTTCATGTTAGTGATTGGGTGTATATAATGGTCTTACCTATGAAGGGTGTGATACATTTTGGCAAGAAGGACAAGCTAACTCCCCAATATATAGTCCCTTATGAGATTATTTAGCAGATTTGGAATGTGGCTTATAGGTTAGGGTTACCTTCAGATTTATGTTCTATTCACTGGTCTTCCATATGTCTATATTGAGGAAGTTGGTTGGTGATCCTAGTACTATTATGCCTTTGGAAGGTGTTGAGGTAGAGGAGAATTCGTCTTGTAAGGAAACTTCTGGTTATGATTTTGATAGGCAAGTGAAATGACTTCGTAACGAGGATATGACTTCAATTAAAATGCTTTGGAGAAATCAACTTGCGAAGAGGTCTACATGGGAGGTGGAGTTGGACATGATGAAACGATGGTCCTAATACTTTCACTCTTAAGTTTCATGACATGATATGCATATATATGCACCAAGATGATTTTAAGAAGTTTTGAATGATTTAAATATGTTTTGATATGAGTTTTAATGATTTATGATTTTCAAGTAATGAGATTGCATTGTATCTTGTGGTTGGATGTTTTAAGTTCAAGTCAATCCTATCAAGCTAGCCCATTTCACAATCGAGGATGAATGATCCTAAGGGGGGAGAATGTAATATCTTGCAAGTTGTGAGCTTAGAATGGAACCTTCAGGGTCAAGCTAAGTTCAATTATAAGCCTTCAATTGAAGCTTATTTATGTGGTTTAGGGTCTTCATGAGTCTCCTACATCAACCCAAGTTCAAAGGAATTCCATTAGCTAAGATTTTCACATGAACTGATAGAAGGGTTAACCTTAAATAGTCATATTTCTTAGCATAAAAAGAACTGGGTGGCCTACAACTTACTAAATTAATGCTCTTTGAAATAGCTTTTCAACGCATCTGGTTTTACCTAATTTCTAGTTCGGATCAAGAAGTTATGCCTATTTTTCTGTAAATCCCTCCTGTACAGTGTTCCTTCAATTTTGCTAAGGCAAGCCACACGGCACCCATATGGGCTATGTGACGTCTCATGGGCGTGGGCGGGGTGTCATGAAATTCCTCTACAAAATGATGTTCTAAGTGTGGATTTTAGTTATGAACCCTCTCACGGACCGTATAGTCTTTCATAGTCTGTGAGGTCCTCCTTGTGGGCTCCTAGTGAAATTTGGTATCATTGTCTCATATCTTAATCAGGAGAACATTTTATAAGGAGGGGTATAGGTAGGGTCACAACCCATGTGACACTACACGGCCCATGTGGCCTCCCATGAAGATGATTTTGCCAAAAAATCCTATGTATGGGATTTCTGTTTTGGACCTTCGCCAATCAATTTTTTTCCTAAGTGTTGGTTCATGGACAAGTATACGGTCCGTATGGTGTGTCATGGACCATATAGTCCTCCTTGAAGTGAGGACGTTCAATTTTTCAACTCGTTATTAATGATGTTTTCATAAATATGGTTTATTCTAAGGGTCTTTATGACTTCCTATGCTACTTAAAGACTTCCTAATAACCTAAACTTCATTCCAATCATTCAAATTGATTCCTTATGTTTTAAATTCTCTCAAGTCTATTTCAAAGAACTCTTGTGGATCTTAAGCTTGGGGATCAAGGGAGGGCTCTTTCTTTACCAATTTTCTTCTTGAATCTTCTCTATTAGCTAAGGTATGTGGTTTTTTCTCTTGGTCCCTTTCAGCCAAGAAGAGCCAAACTCTTTTCAAGTGATTTTCATGAATTTTGGCTTACTTTAAATGTGGGTTTTTGAATAATATGGTTTATTAAATTCAATTGATGTATGGGCTATGTTTATTTAATGAGGCTATGTTTATTTTATGATTTTAAAGAGAATTAAGCCCTAATATGATGTAATTCATTGAAGTTATGAAGTTATGAAAGTGCATGTCCGCTTTAAAGCTTGGGTTGTGCATGGATAATCTATATTGTGATTTACATGTGAATTTTACTTATGTCTTTACTTAAACTTCATAATGTATTGTTGATGTAAGTTTGAATCTCTATTACCTATACTAATCTCATTTTATTCATGGAATATACATATATGGATATCGTTTTTATAAAGTTTATGAAGTGGTTCAAGTCCCAATGATGTTTATGTATATGATTTTGAGAAGATTATGGCTCATTGAGCAATTATGGATCTTTACATCTCTATGTTTAAGGGAGAATCGATTGAGGTTTGAGGTGGGGTGGGCAATCCCTAAGGTTCCATACACACTAATCAAGAAGGTGCTCCAAAGGAGCTATTCCTATGAATGAAAAGTAATCACGACAAATCTTTTATGCTTTTGCCTATTATGCATGATTATGAAGATTGTGATTTGGCCTTTAAGAGTATGAATGCATGTAACTGATTTGAATGTTTTATGTCTCTCTTCTTATCTTTTGTGACTCCTCTGTTGGCAATTAAGTTTGGCTTAAGTCTCAAAATAGCACCGATCAGATTGGAGGTAAGGTGGACTATCCCCAAGGGTCTATACTCATTCCTCTTAAATTATATGCCTAACATATATATGTTTATACCCAAGGGAAAAGAATGATTATGGATCTACCTTGGATTAGTAGGTCACCTCTTCCTCTATTGTGTCGTAGATGATGGAATCCAAGTTATAGCTAACTTAGTCTAATGTCAGTTACAGTCATATCCTCACTGTATATGAAGTATTTTTGCATGCATGCATCATGTATCCTATGGCATATTGTTATACTATTCTCATGATTATATTATTCTTTCTATATATGTGCCCTAGTCATCTAACATTGAATGCATGTTTAATGAGTTCATATGCATTGCATGCATGTATACTTATTTCATTCAAACATACTAACACATATTTTTGCCAACATGACCTAACCATGTAGGGAACAAAGAATACATTCATCCACCATACGATGTCTAGCTTGGATATTTAGATTTGCTTGTGATGGTGAGTCTTGTCTTCCAAGGATAACTCACCTTTCTGTTACCTATGGTGCTTAGTTTATATTAATTACTTTGGGGGTAAGCCCAGGACATGTCTTGACCCCCAACCTATCTTATGATTAGAGGAATCTTGTATTGCCCCCGCAGAGTGAGTCATACTTACCCACCCCTTAGTCCTATATACTATGTGCTATGTGAATCCATGTTACTCCCTATTCCCCATGATATCCCCAAAGCGTGATTCCTACTTTCCTGTCCCTTAGAATTATTTATTTACTATTCACATGCTCTTCCAAACCGATGATATGTAAATGAATGCTATGAGGCTCTTTTGGGGACTCTAGGGTTCTCAATGTCACTCCTAGTCCATAGGTTTGGGTCGTGACAAGCTTGGTATCAGAGCATTAGGTTTGTAAATGATCCTCAATGTCTAACATACCGCGTCGAGTAGAGCCCTATTCATAGGTGTGAAGTGCAACATGCCTATGAGTGGGAGGCTATGATGACGTTCTAGGAATTATCTCACTTCTTTATGTCTTATGTCATGCTATGGCTTGTATGTTTGGTTTTCTTATCTTGGTAATGACATTTCTTCACTACAGAAGATGCCTCAAGGAAGAGCTCCCCTATCAATACTGGCCTCGCTAATGAAGGTTAAGAACCTGATGGGCCTATGGAAGAGCCTATCTCTAATAGTAAATTCTATATGACCTTTACCATGCTTACCTAGGTGGTGACTTCTCATAGTAGGCAGGCTAATCTTTCTCGAGATCTACTCTGGCTTCTAGGGTGAGAAATTTGTCGTAGATTAATCTTCCGGAGTTCTATAGGTCAAGGGCTTACGAGTATGCTCAAGAGTAAATTGATGAGCTCATTAAGATGTTGACTATTATGGGTGTCACTTCTAAGGAGAAAGCTGAATGGGTTGCTTATCAGTTGAAAGATGTGGATCAAGTGTTGTACACCCAATGGTCGGTAGAGAGGGTTTGTTGTAATGCTGTTAATTAGAAAAATTAAAGTTGGCCTTTTTGGATTGCTTCTTCCCACTTGATCTTAGGTAAGCCAAGATGATCGAGTTTATCAACCTTAAAAAGTGTCGCATGAGAGTGAGGGACTATGCCCTCAAGTTCACTAAGCTCTCTAAGTATGCTCCTCTACTTGTGGCTGATCTCTATGCAAGAATGCACAAGTTTATTTTCAGTATCTTTAGTTTAGTGGTGATGAAGTATCATACGACCATGTTAATTCGAGAAATAGACATTGCCAGACTATTATATATGCGAAATAGATTGAAGGGGTGAAACTCAGGTTGAAGAGAGTGTTTGATCAAAAGAGAGCCCTTATGATAGTGGGTTCTCCAATTCCAAGGGTAGTGGTTTTGGTTGCTTTCAACAGGGTGAAGGTTCTAATGCTCGGCTTGCTAATACTAGAGTACATCCTCTTAGAGCACCAGTTAGTGGTAGGCCATTACCTCTATAATGTGGCAAATATGGGAAGATTCACTCCCGGAGATGCTTGTGGGGTTCGGGTGCTTGTTATTGTTGTGGGGAGATGGAGCACAAGCTTGTTGATTGCCTAAAAACACCTAAGATGGGTCAGGTGGCTCAAGGTAATATTGTCTAGCATAGAGCTCCACTAGGTGGTGCCCCCCTAAACAACAGGTTCTACGCTTTGCATGCTCGACAGGAAGTGGAGGAAGCTCCAGATATTATGACTAGTATGCTAAAAGTCTTTAATTTTGATGCTTATCCTTTTTTTGTTCCAGGTGCAAACTTATCTGATTTTGATGCTTATGATTTTCTTGATCCAGGTGTAAACTTATCTTTTGTGACTCCTCTGTTGGCAATTAAGTTTGGCTTAAGTCTCAAAATTTTAGGGGAGCCCTTTTTAGTTTATACTCCAGTGGTTGAATCTGTTGTTGCTAATGGAGTTTTTTGAGGTTGTCCTATTTCTATGTTGCATAAGGTCTTTTGATGTGATCTCGTAGAACTTGAGATGTTTGATTTTAACATGATTCTCAAGATGGATTGGTTGCATGCTTCATATGCCTCTATAGATTGTAGAACCCAGAAAGTCAAGTTCCAATTTTTGGATGAGCCCGTTATTGAATAGAAGGATAATGATTCTGCTATTAAAGGTCGATTTATTTCCAAGCTTAAAGCTCGAAAAATGATCTCTAAGGGGTGTATTTACCATATTGTAAGAGTCAAAGATGTGGAATCCTAGTCACCGATGCTTGAATCGGTTCCGGTGGTGAATGAGTTTCCCAAAGACTTGCCTGGTATTCCTCCCAAGAGGGAAGTAGGATTTAGCATAGATCTTCTCCCAATACTTAACCTATATCTATTCCTCCTTATTGTATAGCATTGGCTAAGTTGAAGGAGTTGATGGATTTTTTAGAGAAAGGTTTCATCAGGCCAAGTATATCTCCACAGGGTGCTCCAGTGTTATTTGTAAGAAAGAAATATAGATATCTTCGGATGTGTATTGATTATAAGCAATTGAATAAGGTAATGATCGAGAATAAGTAACCATTACCTATAACTGATGACTTGTTTAATCAACTGCAAAGGAATACCCATCTCTAAAAGATTGATCTTCATTTTCAGTTATTATCATTTGAAGGTTAGGTAATGTGATATTCCCAAGACTACTTTTCAGATGAGGTATGGGCACTTTGAAATTATGGTAATGTTGTGTAACTAATGCTCCAACTGTGTTTATGGATCTTATGAACACGGTGTTCAAGCCATTCCTTGATAATTTTATCATAGTCTTCATTGATGATATTCTTATTTATTCCCGCAGAGAGCAGGAGAATATGGATCATTTGTAGTTGGTTCTTCAAACTTTGAGAGAGAAGAAGTTGTATTCTAAGTTTAGCATATTTGCGTTTTGGCTGGGTGAAGTAGCTTTACTTGGTCATGTGGTGTCCAGTGATGGTATTAAGGTTTACCCGAAGAAGACTGAGACCGTTAAAAATTGGCATAGACTATTGATTCCTTATAGGAGGTTCGTTGAAGGGTTCTCACCTATTATATCTCTGTTGACTAAGTTAAATCGAAAGAAGGTAAATTTTATGTGGTCGGAAGAATATGAGAAGAGTTTTCATGCTTTGAAGGATCGGCTTACATCGGCTCCTATTTTGACTTTACCAAATGACTTAGATGGGTTTGTGGTGTATTGTGATACTTCTCGAATTGGGTTGGGTTGTGTACTTATGCAACATGGTATAGTGATAGCTTATGCATCAAGGCAATTGAAGGCGCATAAGCGTAATTATCCAGCTCATGACCTTGAGTTAGCAATGGTAGTATTTGCTTTAAAAATTTGGGGACACTATTTGTATGGGGTGCATGTTGATATTTTCACCGATCACAAGATCTTGAAATTTCTATTCACTCAAAGGAATCTTCCTTTGAGGAAATCGACATACAATATAATCTGGTTAAGGTGAATGTTGTAGTCGATGCTCTTAGTAGGCTATCTATGGGAAGTGTGGCTCATGCTGAGGATAAGAGGAAGTAGTTGGCAAAAGATGTTCACCATTTTACTATGTTGTGTGTTAGGTTTGTCGACTCTAATGGTGGTGGCATTCATGTTCAAAATGGGGCCGAATCTTTGGTGGTTATTTATGTAAAGACTAAACAAGATCTAGGTCCATCATTGGCTGAATTGAATAGATTGATGCCAAAAACAAAATGGAGGCGTTCTCCCAAGGGGGAGATTGTGTGCTTCGATAACAAGATCGGTTATGTATTCTGGATGTGGATGATCTTTGGAGGGTAATCATGAGTGAAGCCCATAGCTCTCTTTATTCTATTCATCTCGGGTCCTCTAATACAACAGCAACAGCATACCCAGTGAAATCCCACAAGTGGGGTCTGGGAAGGGTAGGATGTACGCAGACCTTACCACTACCAAAGTAGAGAGGCTGTTTCCGAGGA
>DF357483.1:47194-86121 GCA_000787875.1 Solanum virginianum | reverse complement strand
TAAATCGCCCTGATATACACCAAAGGCACACCTCGCATCTCTAGACACCTCCATAAAACATCTCTTGGAACTTTGTCATATGCCTTCTCAAAGTCAATGAACACCATATGAAGATCCTTCTTTCTATCCCTATACTTTTCCACTGACCTCCGGACAAGATGAATTGCTTCAGTAGTCGACCGCCCCGGCATGAAACAAAACTGATTCTCTGATATAGATACCACCCCTCGCACCCGCATCTCTACTGCTCTCTCCCAGACCTTCATAGTGTGACTTAACAATTTGATACCCCTGTAGTTGTTACAGTTTTGAATATCTCCCTTGTTCTCCCGAGTCCTCTAATATGTATCGGAATTTGATAAAGGTGTATTGGTAGCATGGTATGAAGAAGGATATAGCTAAGTTTGTATCCGAATGCATTAGTTGTTAACAAGAGAAAGTTGAGGACCAAAGGCATGGTGGCTTGACTCAAGACATTGAGATTCCTACTTGGAAATGGGAAGATATGAACATAGATTTTGTGGTTGGTTTACCTCAGACCTGAAAGCAATTTCAATCCATTTGGGTTGTCATTGAATCCTACTTTCCCATGATATCCCCAAAGCATGAGTCCTATTTTCCTGTGAAAAGCCCCAAACGTGCTTCAGAATTTCCCATAATCGTAGTTTCCAAATATCTCAAAATTCTTGCGTGCTTTCGAAAATCCAATTTCATATTCTTGATTAGGGGCCAAAATTAAGTAGGAGGTAGGTATAACTCGGATGTTAGACGACCTGTAGCAAAATATAATTTCCACCAATTTTTTATTTTCAGTGGTTGTCCGCGCCCTGGCAGCGATGCTCTAGGGACAGGGAGCAATGTATTTGGCCAGGCACGATAGGTCTGCGTTGCGCTAGGGATGCAGACCAATATATTATTTTCCTTTATTTTTCTATTTCTGCCAAAGGCATTAGGGTCATAACCCCATGCCCACTTAGGTATGAAATCACCCATACTTAGCCATTTTCAACTCTATATCTCACAAAACCCTCTCTCAAACCCCTCTAGGACTATCAATTCTCTCACTCAAATCTAAGGATCTCAAGCTCAACTTTGGAACTCAAAGATTCATTTCAAGCTCTAACACCACTTAAAGTTCATTTAAAGGAATCCAAGGTTTAAGGTTTGTGGGTTTCATCCATTAGGTCCTTTCACCCATGGAGACCAACCTTCACTTTTCATGAAAATTAGATGTTTTCAAGTTGTATTACCTATGGGTATATCTTATCATGGATTATGGATATAAATTATGTTGGGGTTTTATGAAGTGTTGAAAAATTATGCATGACTACCTATTTCAATGTTATTTCATGAATTGATTTATCTATTGACACTATGCATGTTTTGAGCTATGAAACTATGAATTATCATGAGCTTTTCAAAGGACTTCAGGGTACCCTATATGAGGGTTTTACTATATATTTGTGGGTTGATTTGCATAGAGTTTACTCATCTTATTTCACTCTTGAATTGCATGATTTTGAAAAAGCAACATGAACGCACCATGTGTTTGATAAAATGAGATGACAAGAATTCTCAAGTTATTGATGATTTATTACATGGTTTACAAGTCAAGTGACCATATGATGATTAAGGGCTTTCAATCATGTATTGAATTCATGAAAAGTATCTATGATTTTACAAGTATCAAGTTAAGCTCTATTTTAAGATTTATACCTCTTGTAAGCGATTCATGTTAAATCAAGGGTTCAAGTATGATTATGATCTATTTCTCATGTTCAAGTTAGGCTCACTACTAAGGTTAAGTATGTGTATGAACTACTCAAATCATGTTCTTACAAGCTATTCATGTTGTGATTAAAGTATGATTATTTCATGTATTCTATGAGATTTGACTTTTCACCAATTGAGGCTCGACTTAAGGGGTCCTTACATAAAGCCTTTAGTCTCTAAGCTATTTGTCACCATAAGATTACGATTATTAACCTTGATAAACTAGTGGATTCACCTAGTTCAAGTTATCATGTTTGGTTTTCCTTGGTGTCACGACCCAAGCCTAGGGCCTAGACGTGGCACAACGGGGAACCCAAAGGGACCCTAATCAAGCCTCTTAATATATCATTACACATCTTTTGGTTGCAGAAGCAATAAATCAACAATAAGAGATAGTAAAGAGGGGATAACGGGCTAAGGGACATCCTTCATATCACAAAACACCAAAGAGTCAAGGGAGTCAATCTTTTAGCACCATTACATAATTTGTCCAACACCACCTATAAACATAGAACTTAGTGGGGGCCAAGATAAGCAACCAGGCTCACCCTCAGAGTGAAAGAATATAATAAAGAAAAAAGAGTCTATACATAGGATAAATCAAGAGAAATACGTCCTCGAAGTTGAGGACTCAATAACCTGTTGGAGAGATATCACACTAGCCATATGGAGGAGGAGGATGATCAAGTGGGGATCCGGTTCCTATGTGGTAACATCATGTAGGCATAGAATATGTGTTAGTATATTTGAATGTACTAAGTATGTAGGATGTATTGCAGCATTAGGTAGGAAACATAGTGAAAATGCATAATTAAGCAATAGATGATCATATAATAATATGGCAATGCATGAATGATACTTGAAGTAATATGCTTATATATGGAACATATTACATATGTGGGAATAGACCATCATCATAGACCAAGCAACTTAGTACTTAGTATCTAAGGTAGACTACCCTTTTGAAGTGATTGAGATACCAACCCCTCAATTAGTTGATACCACCCATATCCGACATGATTGAGGTACCAACCCCCAATTGGTTGATGGCTTACCACCCCCATCCTAGGTGATTAAGGTTCCAACCCCTCAATTGGTTTATGGCTTACCACCCCCATCCTAGGCGATTGATGTACCAACCCATTAATTGGTTGATAGCTTACCATCCTCATCCGAGGTGAATGAGGCATCACCCATCAATTGAGTATGGTCAACTCATAACACAATAGATACTTCTCATGGAATCAACCCATATATACCACCCTTTCATCATCACAAAGTCGCTTAACTCATATGCCAAGCATTAGGCCTTCAACAACTCATGATGGATTAACTGAACATTTTATTAAACACTTGGTGGGTGTGCAATGCTAGTGTATAACCATGTGATTCAAGAGTGAAATCATGCAAGTAAACTTAAGATCCGGATGAGTTTTGGGACTTGAAATTTGGGGTGAAATATTTGTCTGTCTTTGATAGAGTATTGGGGAATGTCTTGTATGATATGAAGGTGAAATATGGCTAAGTATAGGTACTTTCACATATGGGAAGATTAGGGCCAAGACCCAAAAGCCTTAGACCAAAATGAAAAACTGCACAAAAATATGTACAAAGGCGTGCCCTTGGTGCATCGCGCCTTGGGCACGAAAATACAATTTTGATACGGTTGCTTAAAAATTGGGGTTAGACCCATTTCCTCCTCAATGTTTGTCATGACCAAGCCTAGAGCCTAGACGTGACCAGCGAATAAGGAACCAAAAGAAAGTCCAAACAAGCTTCTTAGTATATCATTACACATCCTTGGTCGCAGAAGCAATGTAAACATGTACAAGAAACTTAAAAAAGGGGAATTGGGACTCAGGGAGAGATATTAATACTTAAGTAACATGTAAATATTTAGAAAGAAAGGGAAAGGGAAAAAGGGAAAGCTTGCATAACATAAGCACCCTAACACAAAAGAGTCAAGGCTCATAACATAGATACATAGCACGTCCAACAACACCTCTACTACATAAATAGGAGCGGGTGCTAAGACAAAGCAACTGGGCTTACCATCATAGTCAAAACATAACATAAAGAAGAGTGTCTCAATATGTAATAAGAGAAACATAGACTAGGGTCTGCGAAGTGGAGGACTCACCAACTAGCTTGAGTAGAACCGAACTAGCCACGTGGAGGAGGTAGATGATCAACTTGGGTTCCAGTTCTTACATGGTGATATCATGTAGGCAAGAATATGCGTTTGTACATTTGAAAGTACTAAGTATGAAGGATACAATACAACAAGAGATAGACAACATAATCAAAATGCATAACATTAAGAAATAGGCATAATATAACAATATGACAGATATGATCAATGCTTTAGTAAATCATGCTTAAGTAACCCATGCTTATATAGGATATCATATGTGTACAAGAGACCAAACTATCTTTACAAGGTACAAAACCCTTAGTAAGTTAGTGATGATGCTGCCCCATCACTTAGGTAGTAAGGTACAAATCCTTCACTAGGTTAGTGATGATACCGCCCTATCACTTAGGTGGTGAGGTATAAACCCCTCACTAGGTTAGTGATGATGTTGCCCCATCACTTAGGTGGTGAGGTACAAACACCTGACTAGGTTAATGAGTACAGACCCTCATCTAGGTTGATGATGATGCCACCCCATCACCCTGATGGTGAGGTACAAACCCCTCACTAGGTTGATGAGTATGAACCCCTGTCTAGGTTTTCCGGACTCTTAGTCCTCCTGGAAAGGCATGATCTAATGCATCACTTTATATAAGATTGATCATATACATAAGATCATTTCATCATGATAACATCATTCATATCATTTCTCTTGTTTTGGACCTTCTATTCCTCAAAAAACCACATCCAGATATTTTATCAAACACTTGGCGTGTGTGAAATAGTAGTATAAAACCATGAAATATAGCCTTCTATTCCTCAAGAAACCACATTCGGATATTTTATCAAACAGTTGGCGGGTGTGAAATGGTAGTATAAAACCATGAAATATAAAGATGAAATCATTCAAGTAAATCCATTGTAAAACCATCAATCTACACCTTGCAACACCTAAAGCAATATACATCAAAACTACTTATCAAATCTTACAATAGATAAAAGATTTATAGCTCAAAACATATTAAACAATCACAACTTTATATAGCTTTAACATAGCTCATAGACACATTCATACTAGTAAACTCATTTGTAAAATCAACTTTAAATCATACAAATTGAGTAAAAAAGAGTTTAGGGCACCATGGTTGAAAGGACCCAATGTATAAAACCTACATACCATAGCTTTAGGGATGAGCTTGGTGAAGATTGGAGATGGAGACTTGAAGCTTGAAGGAGAACCTTGAAACCCACATACCTTAGCTTTGGAGATGAACTTGGTGAAGATTGGAGATGGAGACTTGAAGCTTGAAGGAGAACCTTAAAATCCGGATGAGGGTTTGAGACTTGAATCTTGAGAGAAATAGAGGACTAAGGGTTTGTGTGAGTATTGGGAAATGTCTTGGGTGATATGAGGGTGAAATAATGCTAACTATTGGTTTTTTCTCATGTGGGAAGGCTTAGACCCAAGACTTAAATGTCTTGGACTGAAAATTGAAAACTAAACAGAAAATATGCACCCCAGACATGGAGAAGCGATTGAATTGTCACTTTGAATTTTGAAATTATGAATCGTTTGCTCTAAAATTGGGGTTAGACCCTTTCCTCCCTGATTTTGACCCCTTGAACACGAATATGAAGTTGGATTTCTAAAATAACATACGGATTTTGAGATATATGGAAATTAAAATTTTGGGCATTTTTGAGTCACATTTTCGGGCACTTTTTGGGGTCGTTTCAATGTCTCTCCCTTGGGAACATTCCTCCCCGAATGTCAAAGAAACATACAAGAGAAGAGTAATCATAAGGAGATCAGCCCCAATTAGAATGCAAGAAGACAATTTAAAACACCATTTTTAAAATCTCAGCATAAGTGTAAAATTTTGATAAACTTGCTAACTTAAACATGGATGCATATGAATGACATAGGGCTGAAACATAAGACTTAGAATTATAGAAATGTACTTGTCGTGTTATCATAAGCTTGAATAGAATGAAAAAAGTACATATACTGCTTTACTATGCTCGCAACGGCTCCTTGAGAGACACATATGAATAGACAACTCCACCAAAAGGGCCTCGACGAACACCACATCAATATTAGTCAACTCCTTCACTCATTTATACACACCTCCACTAGGACCTTCTCCTAAGTCAATTTATCCTCCGCATCACCCACCATCTCAAAGGGTTCTATAGCACTAGAGCTACCAACATATCTCGTCAGTGTAGAAACATAAAGACCAAACAAAACATAATCATATCCCTAGGCAAATCCCATCCATATGCAAACCTTACCAACTTTTTGTACGCCCTAAAAGGACTCACAATCCATAACTCATTTGTCAACATTAACCATACCTATTCCACTTGTTGCCAATAACCACCAGCTCCCTCTTGGGAGATAACCTCCATTCTACCATATTTCAACCCAGAACTTCCAACCCTAATCAAGCAGAATCAACGCCTTGCTTAAACTAGACCTTCTTAATCAAAGAAGATTTGGAACCATGAAGAACACTATACTACCACTCAACTTCCCTCAACCTAACTTCTACTCTAATCAACCAATGGACCTCACTAGTCTCCTCCTTGCCACCATTATCCAAATGCACTAGGCTACCTTGAGCACCAACCACAACACCAACCTTATTGGAGGAAGAAATGCACACTCATATTATAATTCTTGAGGAGCTCTAACCTCCTCCTTGTTACCCACCATTATACTCATCATATTTAACAAATAACCTCTCATTTCCTAAGACTTGCAACACTACCCCTAAATGATCCACAAGCTCTAAATAAATGGATACTTCATTACTAGAGGTCACAACAAACATGCCAAGGTAGGGTTTCAAGACCCTATTCGTGAAACCCAATCGACATACCCAGTGCACAAGTCTATCAATCAACTCCACCCATATTCAAAATGCTTATTCCTAGGTCAATGGGGTACTTAGGGATATCACTGACCTTTATCCTCACTTGAGAACAAAACCTGAATCTCTAATCAACCTTAGTGAAGTGACTAAACCATTATAGTTGACCAAATAGATCGACCATCCTTAACTATCACATCATAACCTTACGGGATATACACTTATCGAACGCAAGTAGCCAAACAACCCCAAGACCTCCAATACTCCAACCTAAGTCTAACCAATATCACAAGACAAGACTCTATGCAACGATAACATGGGCAACCCTCATAAACCCCTTCTAGCTACAATAGACTCACGCAACCATCAGGGTCACACGATGAATCCTCTTAGCAAAAGGAATAATATAGGGAATAGCAACTCCCAAACCTATCAACTCACCTTACTCAAAATTTCGGTCACAACATTAGCCTTAATTAGGGTCAATGATGTTATAGAAGAGATTTTAGAAGAGAGCCTACTCAAAAGCTCAAATAATAGACTGCTAAGACCAAGAATCTCCTAATACCCAAGGAATTTAAGGTCTACGCCTTTTGTCCTACTAGGGTTCACCTTAATACCATCACCGGCACCACACAACCTAGGAAGGCAACCTCTTACCACCAAAATTCCCACTTCTCCTATTTAGTATCCAATGTTCTTCCTTAAACTTTGTAGTACTACCCTCAAAATGACTCACATGCACTACCTCATTAGGAAAATGTACTATCATATCATCACCAAATCACCAAAGCCTAATAGAATAGGGACTAAAGATCTTATTCATGAGGCTTATAGCCATAACCAGTGTACTAGTCAAATCAAAAGGCACTACCCCAAATCCAAATATCGAAAAGGGACATTGAAGGCCTCATCTACCACCAACAGCAATTCTAATTACCAAAACAACTTAGGTTCAACACCTTCAATTCTCACAATATGATAAAATGCAACCCCTTAGAGACCAATTGTACCTTATGAGAAAAAACGAACCTACCTCCCTTGCTACTATTTAACAACCTCCCACTCAAAGATGGGCTCATTAAGGATTGGGGATCTAATCTATGTGTCCTATCAGCCAGGAGGAAACAATATGTGTGCAACCATTCCAACCTCGGTATAACATTAAAATCCACTACACCAACTCCAACAAGTCACAAGGCAAGACCTAATGCAATACAAATCTGGTTCAACACCAATGAACCTTCTAGCAATAATATACTGAACAAAAGAATAGTAACGAAAGGTCAACACAATAACTTAGGTACATAAGAAGCCCCACGAGTAGCCAAAAAGAATAGAAAGTAACAGTGGCACTCTGGACCATAATGCAAGCACATCAAAGCAAAAAGAATATTTCAATATACCGGTAGCAACATCGGGCCCCTTATACCCTCCAGAATATTAACCATATGGCCAATCCAGAATTTTGTGGCCTATCTCACCACACCTAAAACATGCACCTACCTCCCAACATAGGCCACTATGGTCCATCCTACATGTAAGGAACTTGGGATTAGCCATTCCCTATCATCTTGTTTGCTCTTATTGCATTTACGAGCGCAATCCTTAACCTTATAACCCATCTTCCCACAACCATAACAAGCATTTTTACCTCTTAAGTATGGGCTGTCACGGCCTCTACCATATTTTGGGCACCTAGCATAAGGCACTATATCACCACTACCTCTATACTTTGGACTTTGGAACTTACCCACATTCGGGCCCTCTTTGACTCACTACCTCCCCTCTGACCAATAGAAATCTCTGTAGTACTCACTTGTTGGTCGAGGTGAGTTGACAATTTTGCCGCCACTTTGGCCACTTTTTGTAGAGTGTTGCAAATCTCCACATTCATAATAGCATCGTCTTGAGTAGCTTGAGACATATCCTGAAATGTAACGATTACGTGTTAATAATAAGCCCTAGGGGATCTAACTCTATCGCATGACATAGATTATGAAGAAGTGAAATATTTCCTAAAATGTCTCATAGCCTCCTATTCATAGTTGTGGTGCACAACAAAACCATGAATAAGACTCTAATCAATGTGGTGTGTTGGACTCCGAGGATCTATCCACTTAGTGTACTAATACAATCTTTGTCACGACCCAAGCATAGGGCCTAGATATGACTAGCAAATGGGGAACCCAAAGGAACCCCAAACAAGTCTCTTAGCATATCATTACACATCTTTGGTTGCAGAAGTAATTTAAAACAACAGAAGAAACTTAAACAACGGGAATTGGGACTAAGGGAGAGAGATTAATACTTAATTAACAAGTATATATTTAGAAAGAAAGGGTAAGGGACTAAGGGAAAGCTTGCATAACATCAACACCCAGAGACAAAAGAGTCAAGGCTCATAACATAGATACATAGCACGTCAAACAACACCTCTACTATATAGATAGGAGCGAGTGCCAAGATAAAGCAACCGGGCTTACCCTCGTTGTCAAAATAGAACATAAAGAATAGTGTCTTAATACATAATAAGAGAAACATAGACTAGGGTCTGCGAAGTGAAGTACTCATCGACTAGCTTGAGTAGCATCGAACTGGCCACGTGAAGGAGGAGAATGATCAACTTGGGCTTCGGTTCCTACATGGTGATATCATGTAGGTAAGAATATGTTTTAGTACATTTGAAAGTATTAAGTATGAAGGATGCAATGCAATAATAGATATGCCTCATAATCAAAATGCATAATATTAAGTAATAGGCATTATATAACAATATGGCATGTATGATCAATGCTTAAGTAAATTATGTTTAAGTAACTCATGCTTATATAGGATATCATATGTGTATAAGAGACCAAGCTAGCTATTCTAAGTACAAACCCCTTAGTAGGTTAGTGATGATGTTGTCTCATCACATAGGTGCTGAGGTAGAAACCCCTCACTAGGTTAGTGATGATGATGCCCAATCACTTAGGTGTTGAGGTACAAACCCCTCACTAGGTTAGTGATGATGTCTACCTATCACTTAGGTGGTGAGGTACAAACCCTTCACTGGGTTAATGAGTACAAACCCCCATCTAGGTTGATGATGATGCCACCCTATCACCCTGGTGGTGAGGTACAAACCCCTTACTAGGTTTATGTGCATGAACCCCAGAAAGGCATGGTCTAATGCAACACTTTATATAGATTAGATCATATACATAAGATCATTTCATCATCATAATATCATTCATATCATTTCTCTTATTTTGGACCTTCTATTCCTCAAGAAACCACATTCGGATATTTTATCAAACAGTTGGCGGGTGTGAAATGGTAGTATAAAACCATGAAATATAAAGATGAAATCATTCAAGTAAATCCATTGTAAAACCATCAATCTACACCTTGTAACACCTAAAGCAATATACATCAAAATCACTCATCAAATCTTACAATATATAAAAGATTTATAGCTCAAAACATATTAAATAGTCACAACTTTACATAGCTTTAACATAGTTCATAGACACGTTCATACTAGTAAACTCATTTGTCAAATCAACTTTAAATCATACAAATTGAGTAAAAAAGTGTTTAGGGCACCATGGGTGAAATGACCTAATGGCTAAAGCCTACATACCTTAGCTTTGGGGATGAGCTTGGTGAAGATTGGAGATGGAGACTTGAAGCTTGAAGGAGAACCTTGAAATCCGGATGAGGTTTTGAGACTTGAATCTTGACAGTAATATAGGACTAAGGTTTTGAGTCTGTATTAGCAAATGTGTTGGGTGATATGAGTGTGAAATAATGCTAAGTATAGGTGTTTTCTCATGTGGGAAGGCTTAGGCCTAATACTTAAAAGTCTTGGACCAAAAAATTAAAAATTGGACAGAAAATACACTGAGATGCGTCGTGCCCCAGACGCGGAGAAGCCATTGGTATGCGTCACTTTAAATTTTGAAACTGTGAATTGTTTTCTTTAAAATCTGAGTTAGACCCTTTTCCCCCTAATTTTGACCCTCTAAACATGAATATGAAGTCGAATTTCTAAAATAACGCACAAATTTTGAGATATATGGAAATTAAAATTTTGGGCATTTCCAAGGTACATTTTTGGGATCGTTTCTATTTTGCCCCTGATTAAGAATATGAAGTTAGATTTTTAATACCACATATGGATTTTGAGATATATGGAATTTATGAATCCAGGCACTTCTGAGGCATATCTTCGGGCACTTTTTGGGGTCATTTCAATATCTCCCAGTTGGATACATTTGTCCCCGAATGTCAAAGAAGCATATATAAGAAGAGTAATTATGAAGAAATCATCTCCAACAAGGATGCATCAATACACTTAAACACTATTTCAAAAAATCTCAACATAAGTATTCTTGTCTATCCAAGATCTCTACTAGAACTTCTTCATAAGTCAAGTTGTCTTCGACAACACTAACAACATACAATGGGACAATAGAATTTGGGTCACCCATACATTTCCTCAACATAGATACATGAAACACTGGATGAACCAAGTCCATTTTACTAGGAAACTCAAACTCATTGGCCACCTTGCTAATCCTCCTCAACACCTTATAAGGACCCATAAAACTTGGACTTAATTTACACTTATTACCAAAATAAACCACACCCTTCATGGGCGATACCTTCAAATAGACTAATCACCAACTTTAAAATTCAAGCTCTCTTCTCCTCACATCAACATAGGACTTTTGACGACTTTAGAATATTTTCAACCTTTCTCTAATCAACTTTACCTTCTTCATACCCTCAATAACCAGATTTCAACTCAACAAACCCATTTCTTCCACTTTAAACAACCCAATCGGTGATCTATAATGTCTACCATAGAAGGCCTCAAAAGGAGCCATACCAATGCTAGAATGATAACTATTGTTATAAGAAAACTCAATCAATGGAAGAGGATCATCCTAACTACTACTAAACTCCAAAATACAAGCCCTAAGGATATACTTCAGAGTTTCGAGAGTTCTTTCGGCTTGGCCATCCGTTTGAGGGTGAAAGGTTGTACTAAGCTTTACCTTGGTCATGAGACCCCTTTGGAAGGACCTCTAAAAGTATGAAGTGAATTAAGCACCATGATTCGATATGATAGACAAGGGCACCCCATGCAATCTCACTAATTCATGAATGTAAAATTTAGTATAGTCTTCAGCCCTATAAGTAGTCTTAACCACTAGGAAATGAGCCGACTTTGTCATCATATCAACCACCACCCAAATAGAATCAAAACCCTTTCTAGTCGAAGGCAACCCAACAACAAAATCCATATTAGTAGCTTCTTTCCACTTCCAAGTAGGAATCCCTATGTCTTACGTTAGGCCACCTAGCCTTTGGTGTTAAATTTTTACTTGTTGGCAACTATGACAACCATATACAAATTTGGTAATATCTTTCTTCATAACTGCCCACCAAAACACATCCCTCAAATACCTATACATCTTTGTAGAATCGGGTAGAAAGAATAGGAAGAATTATGAGCCTCATCAAGGATCTTCTTTCTCAAATCAACAGCAGAAGTCACAAACAACCTACCTTGATACCTAAGGGTACCATCTCGCCCTTGGGAGAACACCTCTACCTTGCCCTCTTTCACTAAGGCCTTCAATTCTAACAAAGAGGAATTAAGCTCTTGTTTTGCTTTTACCTAATCAACCAAGGAAGATTTTGAACCATCAACAACTACCATATCGCCATTATCCACCTCTTCAAACCTAACCCCTAATCTAGCAAACCAATGGAGCTCTCTAGCCACCTTTTTTCCCCTATCATAACATGAGCTAGGCTACCCATAGACACCCTACTCAAATCATCTTCCACCACATTAGCCTTACTGGGATGGTAATATACACTCATATCATAATAATTATGAAACTCTAACCACCTTATTTGTCTCAAGTTAAGATCTTTTTGAGTGAACGCATATTGGAGACTTTTATGATCAGTGAACACATTAACATCCACCCTATACAAATAATAATGCCAAATTTTCAAAGCAAAAACCATGACGGCCAATTTAAGATCATGTGTGGGATAATTTTTTTCATGAACTTTAAGTTGCCTAGAAGCATAGGCTATCACCATACCACTTTTCATCAAAACATAACCCAAACCAATCCGAGAGGCATCACAATACACAACAAACCCTTCCAACCCTTCCAGTAGAGATAAGATAAGAGCAGATATAAGTTTACCCTTCAAGGTTTGGAAACTCTTTTCACACTCATCGGTTCACACAAACTTAGCCTTCTTTTGGGTCAACTTATTCATGGGAGAAATAGTGGAAGAGAACCCATTCACAAAACTGCGGCAGTAACCCGCTATATCGAAGAAGCTTCTAATGTTTGATGGGGTCAATGGTCTAGGCCAATTTCTAATCACATCAGTCTTTTTGGTCCACCTTAATACCATCACCCGACACCACATGACATAGAAAGGCAACCTCTTTTAACCAATATTTACACTTCTCATATTTAGCATACAACTTCTCTTCCCTCAATCTTTGTAGTACTACTCTTAAATAAGCAACTTGTTCCTCATTACTGCGAGAATAGATCAAAATATCATTAATAAAAACCACCATAAATAAATCAATATAGGGTTTAAAGACCCTATTCATAAGATCCATGAAGATAGTCAGTGCATTGGTCTACCCAAAAGACATAACCATAAATGTGCTTCGGAATATCCCATTATTTTAAATTCTATATATATCAAAATTCGTGCATGATTTTGAAAATCCAACTTTATATTCTTAATCAAGGGGCAAAATTCAATTGGAAATGTGTACAAATCAGATTTTAGAGGACCCATAGAGAAAAATAGTTTTCACTAATTTTCGATTTCCAATGGTTGGCCGCGCCCTAGTTGCAACGCGCTAGGGGCACAGAGCAGTGTATTTGGTCAGGCGCGATAGATCTATCTTATGCTAGGGACATAGACCAGTGTATTTTTTCATTAGTTTTTCTATTTTAGCCAAGGATATTGGGTTCATAGCCCTACGCCTACTTAAGTGTGAAATCATCTATACTTAGTCATTTTTCAACTCTATTTTCACAAAACCCTCTCTCAAACCCTCTAAGACTTTATCAATTCTCTCATTCAAATCTGAGGATGTCAAGCTCAAATTTGGAACTTAAGGATTCATTTCAAGCTCTAAACCACTTAAAGTTCATTTAAAGGAATTCAAGGTTTAAGGTCTGTGGGTTTCATCTATTGGGTCCTTTGACCCATGGAGCCCAACCTTCCTTTTTTATGAAAATTAGATGTTTTCAAGTTGTATTATCTATGGGGTATCTCTTATCATGGATTATGGATATAAATTATGTTAGGGTTTTATGAAGTGTTGATGGATTATGGATGACTGTCTATTTCAATCTTATTCCATGAATTGATTTATCTATTGAGACTATGCATATTTTGAGCTATGAAACTTTGAATTTTCATGAGCTTTAGTAAGGATATCAAGGTACCCTACATATTGGTTTTACTACATGTTGGTGGGATGATTCGCATTGAGTTTACTCATCTTATTTCACTCTTGAATTGCATGCTTTTGAATAAGCATCATGAACCCACCATGTGTTTGATAAAATGACATGACAAGAATTCTCAAGTTGTTGATGATCTGTTACATGATTTACAAGTCATGTGACTATATGATAATTAAGGGATTTCAAGCATATATTGAATCTATGAAAAGCATCTATGATTTTACATGTATCTAGTTAAGCCCTATTTCAAGATTTTTACCTCTTGTGAGCCATTAATGTTAAAGCAAGGGTTCATGTATGATTATGATCTACTCTCATGTTCAAGTTAGGCTCACTACTAAAGGTCAAGCATGTTTATGAGCTACTCAAGTCATGTTCTTACAAGTTATTCATTTTATGATTAAAGTATGATTGTTTGAAGTATTCCATGAGATTTGACTTAGCACCACTTGAGGCTTAAAATGGGGGCTAGACTCAAGGGGTCCTTACATAAAGTCTTTAGTCTCTAAACTATGTATCATCATAGGATTATGATTATTACCCTTCCTAAACTAGTGGATCCATCTAGTTTATGTTAGCATATTTGGTTTGCATTGGCAAGTAGAGCGCACTTCGCCGGGAGGTGTCATGCCCAGTCCCTTGAACCGAGGAGGTGTCAAATCTCATAGTCCAAGGTGTAACTACTTTGTTTATGTCAGTTGAGGTCACTTTCCCCCTACATATATATATATATAGTGTAACATAGAATATTTACAAGAATGTTTTATTATGAGCATTGATCAAGCATGTCATATTAAGATTATGTATTCATTGTATATGATTATGCATCTTGGTTATATTGGCTTATGTCTTGTTACATTGCATCCCACATACTTAGTATATTCAAATGTACGAATGCATACTCTATGCCTACATGATATTACAATATAGGGACCGAAGCACCTTTTGAGCATCCTTCGATAAGCATTGGTGAGTCCTCATGTTCGAGGGCACTATCTATGTTACTCTTGCTATTATGCGACTTCTTTATGATGAACACTTATTATTATGAGGGTGATCCCAGAAGTGTCTTGGCTCTTGCTCCATTCCAAGTTAGAGGTGTTGTTGGAGATTATGGTAACCTATGCTCTGAGCTTCAGTTTTTTATGTTTTTATGAATATCAAGATTTCCATTAGTCTAACTTCCCTTTTTATTATATCACTTGTTGTTTATTTTCCTTCAATGACCAAGGATGTGTGATTAATATGCTAAGAGGCTTGTTTGGGGCCCCTTCGGGTTCCCATTTGTCATGTTACGTCTAGGCCCTAGGCTTGGGTTGTGACATCTCATCCCTTAGATTATTTATTTACTATTCATATACACTTCTTAACTGATGATGTGTGAATGCATCCTACAAGGCATGTTTGGGGACTCTCAGTTCTCATTTGCCATGTCATTCCTAGACCTTAGGTCTAGGTCATGACATATATTGATGGTTTAAGTATGAATCTCTATTTCCCATGCTATTCTCTCATCATTCATAGCATACAAATACATGAGCATTGATGTTTCTGAAGGATATGAAGGGGCTAAGACCCAATTATGTTAATGAAGATCATTTTGATGAAAGTATGGTTATAAATGCGGTACTCCTATGGATGAAAGTAGGACATGAAGTGTGTTTTGCTTTTTAGCCTAAGTATACATTGTGATGTTTTGACAATGACTTATATTCCTATTAAGAGCATGCATATGTATATGTATTCCCTTGAGATGGTGACTTAACATCAAACAATTATGCCCTTTTGGATGATTATAATATTTTATGGAAATCCTTTTCCAAATGGGTGTTGTACTCATAAGGTAAGGTACTCTCTGAAATACGTGTAGTTCCCATAAGATGAGTGAATGTTATGTAAATCTTTTTCGAAATGGGTGTTGTTCCCATAAGGTAAGGTACTCTCTGAAATACGTGTAGTTCCCATAAGATGAGTGAATGTTATGTAAATCTTTTTCGAAATGGGTGTTGTTCCCATAAGGTAAGGTACTCTCCAAAATAGGTGTTGTTTTCGTAAGGTGAGTGAACGTTATGGAAATCCTTTCCAAAATAAGTGTTGTTCCTATAATGTAAAGTACTCCCCCAAATAGGTGTTGTTCCCATAATGTGAGTGAATGAGCATGAAAATCCTTTTTGAAATTGATGGTTTTCCTGTAAGGTGAGGCTTCTTCTTCAAAATGAGTAGTGTTTGATGTGCTACAAAAATACAATACTTTTGATGCTCAAAACTTGCAATTTTGTATGTTCTTAATGTGATATTAGTTAATTTTATGTGTTTTGTGTTTAGATTTGCAATATTATAGGTTGGCCATGATTTAGGATAAAAGTACAAAGTTGCTAATTTTTGTTATTATATAAGACCTATATGGGTCTTAAATCATTTTACGGGCCGTAAGGTGGTTTCATGAACAATTTCACTGAGGGGCTATTCTACAAATATGCAGATGAGCTATAACACATGTTACAAGTTATAGAAGAAGGCTCAGGCTCTGAGGATCATAGATTGGGACTTTCAGGAGTTTCATCAGACGAAACCCCCTTTATGGGTCATAAACCACTTCACAAGTCAGAGAGGGGTTTTGTAAAGTTGAAATCCAATTTTTCAGCAGCAGAGTATGAGATCCTGACTCTCTGAAATATGTGTAGTTCCCGTAAGATGAGTGAATGTTATGTAAATCTTTTTCGAAATGGGTGTTGTTCCCATAAGGTAAGGTACTCTCCAAAATAGGTGTTGTTCTCGTAAGGTGAGTGAACGTTATGGAAATCCTTTCCAAAATAAGTGTTGTTCCTATAATGTAAAGTACTCCCCGAAATAGGTGTTGTTCCCATAATGTGAGTGAATGAGCATGAAAATCCTTTTTGAAATTGATGGTTTTCCTGTAAGGTGAGGCTTCTTCTTCAGAATGAGTAGTGTTTGATGTGCTACAAAAATACAACACTTTTGATGCTCAAAACTTGCAATTTTGTGTGTTCTTAATGTGATATTAGTTAGTTTTATGTGTTTTGTGTTTAGATTTGCAAGATTATAGGTTGGCCAGGATTTAGGGTAAAAGTACAAAGTTGCTAATTTTTGTTATTATATGAGACCTATATGGGCCGTAAATTATTTTACGGGCCGTAGGGTGGTTTCATGAACAATTTCAGTGAGGGGCTATTCTACGAATATGCAGATGAGCTATAACACATGTTACAAGTCATAGAAGAAGGCTCAGGCTCTAAGGATCATAGATTGGGACTTTCAGGAGTTTCATCAGACGAAACCCCCTTTATGGGTCATAAACCACTTCACAAGTCAGAAAGGGGTTTTGTAAAGTTGAAATCCAATTTTTCAGCAGCAAAGTATGAGATCCTGACTACAGGCCATGGAATGAAATATGACCTATAAACCCCTTTGGTATGACGTGCCGACCAGTTCTCCTATTTTGTTTAGGACATGTATGTCACTTATTATAAATAGTTTTTAAGGTTATTTTTCAAGAGTCTTCATCCAGTACTCAGAGAACTCAGTAATTAGAGAAACAAAATTGTAAGATCATTTTGGAGAGTATTAGAGAACGCTTATGTTTGAATTTTATCTTAAAGATTGTGATTCTTATTGAAGTTGGATTTTCTTGTTCTTAATTCCATTATCTAAGTGTTCAATTATGTTTTCTCAATCTATAATTCTTGCATCTACACATAGTATTAGTAGCTAAATCCATAACTAGGGTTGTGGGAACTATGAAGAAATAACAAAGCAAAACGAGATAATTCATAATTCTTGGAAAGTGTGTATACATGTATTAATTAACTCTATTCATATTGCATGTTTTCTAGTAAATGCTACCATTAAAACCTGCCTAGTGTTACTGACTAGATTACGGTAGTAATGAATAGGAAAAGAGATTAATTAACATGATTTTATTGATGTGTTCTTGTCTAATCAACCAAACTGGACCAAGGGTAGGTTGTACTAGGACTAATAGGTAAGGGTTAGAAATGCACACTATGGAGATGGGCCAAGTCACATAGTGCAATTCACCTCTAACCATTGACAAAAGGGCTTTGTGAACATAACTTACCATCCATCATGCTATACACTAGAAAAGAATTAGGTTATACAGTGATACTACGTTGGGGAATCATGGGGAACATAACACTGTAGTTTTTCTCCATATTGACTTGTCTCTTATGTTAGATAGTTTAGTTTTATTTTCCATTAATTATTGCACCCCCCACTTTGGGGAAGTAAGTTCATTGACCATTCAATTATGATTATTTAATTTTCTTGACTATACATATTCCCTATGGGTTTGACCCTAACCTTGGATAGGTTCTATATCTTGATAGCGATTGTTTTATCCTCTAAAAAGAAGGTGTAACAAGGGTAACATCAGTGTTCCCATAAGGAGGAGTAAGGTTTAACCAAGGCAAGCAATATCCCCTATATATATATATCGAAGTGTATCTCATTTCATACATCATAGATTTTATGGCATATTGATATATTATTCTTCAGTGTGCCCTTGCCATCTAGCATCAAGTGCAGATTTAATGATTTCATATGCGTTGCATGCCTATATACTTAGTACCTTCAAACGAACTAACGTATACTTTTTGCTTACATGATCTAACCATGTAGGGACCAAAGATCACGTTCATCCACCGTTTGATGGCTAGTCGGATTTGAGGAAGTTTTTATGGTGAGTCCCATCTTCTAAGGTCAAGCCACCATCCATCTACTTTATATTACTTCTATTTATACTACCTAATATTAAGTGTGAGCCGGGGACATGTCTTAACAGCCGTCTTATTCTATATGTTAGAGGCATTCTCAGACATCTTGTAAACTCTTCTATATTTATATACTAATTGTTGTATTCGGAGATTATGTTTATGGATATGGTTCCTATTGGTTATCATTATGTGGATTCGCTATGAGTATTATGATATGTTTAAATATTATGATGTGAAAGATCCTAGGTCCCCAATTGCCCCTTAGTATATGTGCTACATATTATGTGAATCCATGCTACTCTATTTCCCTATGGCATCCCTATTGTGTGAGACCTACTTTCCCATCCCTTAAAAATATGTGCTTACTATTCATTTACACTTCTGTACCGATAATGTGAATATGGATATTTTGAGGCTTATTTGGAGATTCTCGGGTTGCCATTCGCCATGTCACTCCTAGACCCTAGGTCTGGGTCATGACAAGCTTGGTATCTGAGTACTAGGTTTGTATAAGATCCTCAGAGTCCAACAGGCTGCGTCGAGCAAAGTCGTATTAATGGGTATGAATTACACCATGCTTATTAGCGGGAGGCTATGATGACGTTCTCGGAATTGTCTCACTTCTTCATATCTTATGTCATTCTTTGGACCATATGTTTAGTCCCTTATCTTGATGGTGTCCTTGCTATATTGAGAAAAAGCTCTCCTACAAAGACTGGCCCCAGCTAATGAGTGCCACGCACCTTAAGGGCCTTTGAAAGAGCCTATCTCAAATGATTGCACAAGTGGTGACTTCTCAAGTTAGGAAAGCTAATCTTCCTCCCCGTGATATTACTCTAGCTTCTATAGTGAGGGATTTCACCCGAAAGAATCCTCCTGAGTTCTATAGGTCAAAGGCTAATGAGGATGGACAAGAATTCATTGATGAGCTTACTAATATGTTATTTTGATGGGAGTCACTTCTAAAGAGAAAGCTGAGTTGGCTGGTTATCAGTTGAAAGTTATAGATGGCCTTGGAGTCCAATGGATTTAAATTGAGCAGGACCAAAATAGGATACTTAGAGTGCAAATTCAGTATTATGAGGAATGAAGCAGACAATATATGAGGCTTGCCACAAAACCTATCCCCAAGAGGGAAGAATTCAAGTATTTGGGGTCCATCATCCAAAGCAGTGGCAATATCAATGATGATATCACACATCGTATTGGGGAAGCATAGACTAAATGGAGAGTTTCCTTAGGAGCATTGTGTGATAAGAAGATACCACCTAAACTCAAAGCTAAGTTTTACAGAATAGTGGTTAGACCATCTTTGTTTTATGGGGTAGAGTGTTGACCAATAAAATGTACATGTTCAGAAGATGCACATCACATATATGAGGATGTTGAGATGGATGTGTGGCCACACCAGGAGTGATAAGATAAGGAATGAGACCATTCGGGTGAAGCTAGAGGTGGCCCCTGTGGCTGATAAGATGAGGAAAGCGAGATTGTGATGGTTTGAAATGTGCAGAGAACAAGTATCGATGCTCCTTTTAGGAGGTGCAAGAGATTGGTTTTGGGAGACACACTAAGAGGAAGAGGTAAAGGTAGACCGAAGAAGTATTGGGGAAGGAGTGGAGGTCACGAATTAGAGTAGTAGGCTAATTGGTTGGTTTGGTTAGGTGGATGTCTGTCCTTGGGGTTTAGTAGGATAGCAAGAGTAGTCGTATTTATATCATGTATTGTCATTATCAGTTGTATATTTGTTAAATTTATCGTATTTACATATTGTTGTGTGCTTTCCATTATTAGTAGCCTTTCTATTCCCTTTCCTTTCCTTTTTGTCATATATAGTTTATTGTGCTTATGGCTTTTTGAAATGAGGGTTTCCAGGAAATAGCTTGTCTACTTCTAGGAGGTAGTGGTAAGGTCTGCATAAATTCTACCCTCCCAGACTCCACTTGTGTGATTTCATTGGGTATGTTGTTGTTGTTGCTGGCAAACTTATTTTATCCGACCATGAGAAATGCTTGGATATCTACTAAAAAACAATTAGCAAATTGCCTTGTAATGTTTTAGATGTAATACTAGGATTCTTGCCTTGGAAAGATACAGTGAAGGCCAGTATCTTGTCCAAAGACTAGAGCTACAAATGGGAAATGTGTGAAGAAATTAATTTAGATGATGAGTTTTTTGAGTGTTTCATAAAGGATGAAACAGCTAAGAGATTTATTTACGAAGTCTTATTAGTCTATGAAGGACTAATATTGAAGTTTAGACTCCAAAGTGGTAGTTTTACGAGTTATCTGGATATTGATGATTATATGTATTTCTTATCAAAGAAAAATGTCCAAGAATTAATCGCTCATATAAGCATTGAAAACAAAGAGCATTTACCTCATCATCTTCTTACATTCCAGCAACTATGGTATTTGGAACTTGATCATTGCTTGGTCCTCCCTCCATTTGGTTTCAAAGGGTTTGAGAAGCTTATTAATCTTGATCTTATGTGTGTCAGTTTTTTTCATCGGTATTCACAAATCTCATCTCTAAAAGCCCATTTCTTGAATGATTAAGGTTGGTTGACTGCACAAACTTTGACACCATTGAAATTGATGCTGCTAATCTCTAATTCTTTATGTTTATTGGAATATCATAATCGATTTCCTTCAAGAACTCTCCTATGCATGAAAACATTACTGTGGGTTTCAAGAGAGGACAACTTCTGACTTATACATCTCCTGTTTGCTCTAATTTTACAAAGTTCTTCCATTACTTGCCTTCATTGCTGGAATTGGATCTACGTAGTATGACATTAGAGGTAATGTACATTTTTGATAATACTATACTTATTATAGAAACTTGCTACATAACCAAATGATGAATCTGATTGGTATCTTAAGTAATGTTTTACTTGCTTTTAGTACTTGAGCAAGAGAGGTATCCCAGAAAGTCCCCCAATAACTTTGAACAACATCAAATCTCTCAATATTCTGTTTATGTCTTTAAGAGATGTTGAGGTGGTTTCAAATGTAGTTTACTTGATTACAAGCTGTCCTGAATTATAAGATCTTACAATTGAATTTGTTAGCACTTTCTTGTTTTTTCCAATAAAGGTGATTAATATTGTTTCTTATTCATCTGAAATTTCCTAATTAATGTTCCTCAAAAATTCTTCAGCACCTCGTGGGAGATATTGTCGAACCTATTGTACAATTGCTACAAGTCCAATCCCAATCATCCTCATACGGTGTTGTGAAGCTTCAAAGAGTTTATGTGAACTTCTTTATTGGTCTCGAGATGGAAATAGAATTTACGAAGTTTATATTGTCAGCTGCACTTGTACTTAAGGAGATCAACATTGGGAATTTCACGTATTACCTTCTTCGTTGGGTGATCGGTGAGATGAAAGAATTCTGCAGAGCATCACCCAATGTCAAATTCATAATTAAAGAAGTCGAGTTGGAAGATCTCATACCATATGAACCCCAAGAAGAGGTCATGGAAGTGCCATGATTTTGCTTATATAGTACTCTATTTTTGTTGAGTAGAACTTTATGTGCTTTAGTTTACCTATAATGATCTGTTTGTCTAATACTATGCAATATAGTAAGTTTTATCTATAAACTATGCCTTTACTAGTAGTGGTCACTGACTTATTATGTTATTCTAATTTTGGCCACCCGGGTTATACAATTTTGCACTTTTACTCTTTAATTAACTTAAATGTGTAGTTTTGTCCATAAAACTCAATAAACTAGGGTAATGTTTTTTTTTATATATGCAGGGTAGTGTGTATTGGACTAGACCAAGCTGACTTATTATCTAGGGTAGTGTGTATGCAGACCAGATATACTCCTACCTTAAGAAAGTACAGATTATGTTTGGTAATGTATGGGATCTCAATGTACACCTAATACTGGTTAGCCCTACTCTAAAAAGTGGCTGTTTTGTGGATTGAAGCTTTTATTATAACAATTACTACTGATACAATTACCGAATTTAAAAGTGATTAGGTCTTTCCTTATCTACTTTACAACATAGTTGATTCATAAAGATGTCATAATAATAACCTAAAAGTATAAATCGTATCACTTTGAAAGAGCATAAAAGTGTCTAGCCCATTCTAATTTACTACATGTTTGATTGATTAAGATGTAACAAATTGGCTAAAAGTATAAATTATATCACTTGAAAGGGCTAAAATGTGGCTAGCCCATGCTATTTCGCTACATATATAAATTGTATCACATGAAAGGGCTAAAATGTGGCTAGCCCATGCTATTTTACTACATAGTGTATTGATAAACGTGTCATATAATGTTAAAATTGTAGATTGTATGACTTGAAAGAGCTTTAAAGTGGGTAGCGCCCCCTGCCCAATTTCACTTCCCAATTGATTGGTTGAGAATTAAAATATCATAAAAATAGGCTAAAAATGTAAATTGTATAACTTAAAAGAGGTTATAAGTTGGAATCCTATTGTATTTTGTAAGGATTATACTCAGTAGGCTTAATTTCTTCAATTGTCTCTTTGAAATTCTCTGGTTTATTTGAGGAAATGGGATTAATTGATGAAAGATGTCATTTCTCCCTATCAAAATATGTAAGCCAACTACTATCAGAAGCAGTTGTATATCCTGTCGACTCATAATCAACATCAGTGATTAATGAAGGATATGATTTGACTAGACTCGATGCCCCATCAACCAAAATCAAATCCTTTTCTCTCAGTTCATCTTTAACTTCAACTTTTACTGGTGAAAAATCATAATATTTTTCCTCAACTTTTACGAAAGTATTTCTATATATTTTTGACACTCATCTATTAATGTTTTACTAAAAAATTATGACATATTATTTTATTTAGTTCACATAATTATATACATATGCGGGCCGCCAAGGCCGCCATGGCGAGTGAAATCGCCCAACATACACATCATACAAGTCTAATTGAATAGACTGGACAAAACCCACACAAATATATCCACAAACCTCAATCCTAATAATAGCTCAGACAAATAAAAATTTGCAGTAACTTGAAATTTTTTAGGAGTATTATTTATTTTAAAAATAACAATTAACTATATCTTATTAAAAAGAGAAAATACTAATTCATGTGAATGCATCTGTAGAAAGAAAGATAAGCAATTAGGAAGCAGTAATATATGCATGCCATAAGTTTAGATAAGAGCAAATATTAAAGTTCCTCTTTTTTTTTTTTCAAGCGAATTGGGTTAATTTAAGTTATGAGTTAGGGTTAGGTTGAGTTGTTAACTATTACAGTGTGGATTGAAGAAATAAATATTCATATGAACTAGAAAAGAATTCATATATGAATCATTAGATAATTATCAATAGTTGAGTGACCGTTGCATCTCAAAATTGAGGTTATCTACTAATTAGATAATCACATCAAATTTCATCTCTTTCCTAGTTAACAAATTTACTTTCCAAGTGCCCAAACCCCAAATCCCTATGTATCTTTCCTTCCCATTTCAAAACCCCTATATGCAAAGCTCTTAACAAAAAAAAAACATTCATCTAATTCTCTCAAAATCTCCAAATACCTTCTAAGTCCAAATCTTTACAAATAAAAACACAAACTTTAGTGTTTTTTAGTTGATTTCATTTCAAAGAAACACCTCCTACCCTCGCACTTTGTATCTATTATTTTTCTCATCATTTCAAAGTATATCATTTTCTTTAAAATTCTAAAAATAATCATTGATTTCATTTTTTCATAAACTCTTAGCTACTAAAAATCCTTCATAAACCCTTCAAATATTGAGGAAATATATTATGATTTTTCATCAATAAAAGTTGAAGTTGAAGACGAACTGAGATAAAAGGATTTGGTTTTGGTTGATGGGGCATTGAGTTTGGTCAAATCCTATCCTTCATTAATCACTGGTTTTGATTCTGCGTTGACAGGCTATATTGTTTCTTTATAGTAGTTTGCTTTCTTATTTTGATTGGGAGAAATAGCCTCTTTCCTTAGTTAATCCCATTTCCTCAGTTAAGCTAGAAACTTTCAAAGAGACACTTGAAGAAATTAAGCCTACTGAATATAATCCTTATAAAATGTTGTAGGATTCAAATTTTAATCTCTTTTAAGTCATGCAATTTACATTTTAGCCTATTTTTATTATATTTTAATTCTTAACCAATCAACTATGAAGTGCAATAGGGGGCTACCTACTTTTAAGCTCTTTCAAGTCATACAATTTACAATTTTAACCTTTTTATGACATATTTATCAATCAACTATGTAGTGAAATAGCGTGGGCTAGCCACTTTTTAGCTCTTTCAAGTGATACTATTTATACTTTTAGCCGATTTTTGTTACATCTTAACCAATTAACTATGTAGTAAATTAGTGTGGGCTAGCCACTTTTAAGCTCTTTCCAAGTGATACGATTTATACTTTTAGGTTATTGTTATGACATCTTTATGAATCAACTATGTAGTAAAGTAGATAGGGTGAGGCCTAATTACTTTTAAACTCGGTAATCATATAAATAGTAATTGTTATAATAAAAGCTTCAATCTACAAAATAGCCACTTTTTAGTGTGGGGCTAACCAGTATTAGGTGTACATTGAGATGTCATACATTACTAAATAGTCTTTGTACTGTCTTGAGGTAGGAGTATGGTCTGCATACACACTACCCGACCCCCCGAGTCAAGGTGGATTTCCATCTCAATATCGGCAGTTCTAAAGAAATCTTTTTATGTCAAGTTCCATATTAAAGGTTTACTCTTCCAAATTCATCACGACACAACCCCGTAGGCTATGACTAGTGCCTAGATTGGGCACCCAAACACCATCACAAAGCCGAGTTGCGAACAGATGACCTATACCGAAGATAAAAAAGCCGACAAGGCTATATCCCAAGTTTATAAATGTTAAAAAAGATTTGGCGGAGTTTCCTTTATTTTACGGACTATCCAAAATAACCCTGCATATAGAAAATACCAACGAAAGCCACCCAGGGCCAACAAAAACACATATATACATATGCGGGCCGCCAAGGCCGCCATGGCGAGTGAAATCGCCCAACATACACATCATACAAGTCTAATTGAATAGACTGGACAAAACCCACACAAATATATCCACAAACCTCTAAATAAACTAACAGAATCATAGGATGGGATAGGGCCCCACCGTACCCCTGAACAAATATATACAATGCAATGAACGAGTGTGTACCCAAAAGTAGGCTCTAAAGTAGCGAGAGCACTCCAAATAGCAGAAGGATATCCTAAACTGGTGGATCACCAAGCTATACGTCAGTACCTGCAGGCATGAAACACAGCCCCCGAAGAAGGGGGTTAATACGAAGTATGTACTAAGTATGGAAAGCAGAAGATACAGAACATAAATTTGAGTAATAATAGAATCAAACGTATGGAAGATAAATACATATCCAAGAATATTAACGTGTTTATATTAAAAAATACAAATCATGAATAGGGCACAAAAAATATGTTCGCCCACCCATCGATGGCGCCATAACACAGCATAACACCAGAAAGTTTCAAATCTCTGAATCCCCATCACATATCACAACACCGAATAACGCCAAACATAATATAATGCCCAACAAAAGCAGAATCCGACCCTTGAGCGAGGAGCATGGTGAACGATAAACACAATATAACACCAGAGTATATCATAATGTGCACGACAACCAACCGACTTGGGAAACGGTGAACAATATCATAGTAGTAGGAAAAAGTTATGGGCATTTGTAGTTTTAGAATCGTTAAAGAATAAGTTCTTTTAGAACTAATCATCTTTCATATACCCTTTACAACTTATGAATTCCAAGGACATAAGGATCAATGTTATGACATATTAACACAAGAATTCTAAGCAAAAAATATGGATCATAAACATGCCCAAATTGCAAGAATAGAGTTTCCTCGAGGCTCGTATCATAACCTACTTTAACTAAGGCATACCGAAAAGGAAGGTTGTTTTACCTACCTCAAATGCTCTCCAATATAATCCAAATGCAAGCTAAATCCAACATATGATTCAGGCTACCCAAGGTTTACAAACAAGTCATAAAATGCCAAACATTAGCTAAAGACTTTTTGGGCATTAAATTCCAAATTTACCCATAATTCTATAGAAATTTGGGCAGCATTTCCCCTAAAAATAGGCCATCCCGAGAATTCAACTTGGCCAAATCAACAACAATAACAACAACAAACTTTGCAACATCAACAACGCCTGAAAATAGGCCATCCCGAGAATTCAACTCGGCCAAATCAGTCAACAACAACAACAACACCCAACTTAGCAACATCAACAACTAATTTGAAAGGCAATCCAACAATAATAACTCTCTTTTTCATCATTCAACAACATTCATAAATTCGATTCGACAGCTTACCTTTAAGCCAACATCGTTGCTTATACATTCAAATACGAACCCGAATCCCTACCAACAATATTTAGAGAATTCTAGCCAATTCACATAGCACTTCAAACAATCCAAATTTTCCTCCAATCTAGCAAAGAACAGCCCTTAATCCCGAGAACCCTACTTGCCTTATATAAAGTCTCCAATCACGTCAATTCTGAAGCTTTTCCCCTTTCTATGACACCCCAATTCACCAAAATCTATTCAAATATAGCATCATCATTATATAATGAACCTAGCGACACTAAAATCAATTAATTTGGGTGAAAAGTGTAAAATGGTCCAAAATGTTTTGTCGCCAGAACATATCGTCGGAATTTGGAAATTTTTACATGAAAATGTTCCCAACTGATAAGAATTCAGTAGCAAAAACTATTTATAAAACAGAGCTAATATGAGAAAGAAATCGCATGATAAAGTTTTTGGAAATAACAATAACGTAGCAGCAAATCAATAATTTTTACCTTAAATGATGCACCAAAAGCAATTTCTGAAGCACCCAAGTTGTTCTCCTTAGAAAATTATACAACTTAGCCTTTTGAATCACTCCAATCAGACCAAAAATGAGAGAGAAATCATTGCTTAAGGTTTGGGGGAAAATTGAGACAAATCTGCAACAACATACAAATTTAAAGCTGAGAATCGGGTCTGCCACATGGCAGAACCTGATTAGACCATGTCACTCACCCATTTCAATAGCCTCTCGAACTTAAATTAGATGCCCTGACCTCATCCAAAGTTGAAAAAGTAAAATCTATATATGAAATCTGATCAACTTCCCCTTCAGTAATTAGAAACTACGCTCACAAGCATCAACCCACTGGAATTTTGCTCCTTTCTAAGTTAGCCTTGTCAAAGGTGCTAAAATGGAAGCAAATTTATCCACAAATCATTGATAATAACCAGCCAATCCAAGAAAGCTACGCACTTCTGTAGGGGTCGTAGGCCTAGGCCACCCTTAGATCATTCATCCTCAAATGTTAAACAAACTTTATGAGCCATACAAACAATTTGGTGGAGTGTCCTTTTCAACTATCATAGCAATACATTCATTGGTCAATAGTTTATTTATCAAGCAACAAAGTCAAGCGAAGGATTGAATTAAGTGTAGGCACTGAAAACATGTGAGGATACTTCTTCTTCATCTGCTCTTCAGCTTCCCAGGTCATTTCCTCTCGGTTATTGTTTCACCATAACACTTTAACTGAAGCCACATCTTTATTTCGAAACTTTTTCACCTGACGATCCAATATGGCTATGGGCCGCTCTTCATAAGATAGTTCTTCAATGACCTGGATATCATCCACAAGGAAGATTCTGGAAGGGTTACCAATACACTTATAAAGTATAGAAACATGAAATACCGGGTGTACCACTTCAAAATCAGCTAGCACATGTAATTCATAGGCAACCTTGCCTATTCTACGGACAATCTGATATGACCCAACATATCTTGAACTGAGCTTTCCTTTCTTGCCGAACCTCATAACACCTTTTATAGGTGATACTTTAAGGAATACCCAATCACCAATCTGAAACTTTAAATGTCAATGATGATTATCAACATATGATTTTTATCGACTCTGAGCCGCTAACAACCGCTCTTGAATGAGTTTCACCTTATCCACTGCCTGCTGAACCATGTCTGGGACAATCAACTCAGTCTTTCTAATATCAAACCAACCAATCCAGGACCTACACTTCTTGCTATACAATGCCTCATAAGGTGCAATCTAGATACTAGAGTGGTAGCTGTTATTATAAGATAATTCAACAAGCGGGAAATGATCATCCCAGCTACCTCTGAAATCAATTACATAGGCCCGCAACATATCCTCCAATGTCTGAATAATGCGCTCGGTCTATATGTCAGACTGGGGATGGAATGTTGTAATGAGACTCACCTGTGTCCCCAAACTTGCCTGAAATGATCTCCAAAAATTTACTTTGAACTGGGCACCTCTATCAGAGATAATGGATATGGGAACACCATGAAGTCGCACAATCTCCCTGATATAAAGCCTAGCATAATCCTCAGTTGAGTAGGTAGTTCAGACTAAAAGAAAATGGGCTAATTTCGTCAGCCAATCAACCGTAACCCAAATGGAATCATACCTCCGTGGAGTTCGAGGTAAACATGTAATAAAAAATATATTACTGATCTCCTACTTACACATCAGTATCTCCATCTCCTACAATAGCCCATCAGGCTTCTGCTACTCAATCTTAACCTACTGTCAATTCGAACACTGAGTGATGAACTCTGCTATGTCTCTTTTTATACCATCCTACCAATATAAACATATGAGATCATGGTACATTTTCGTTGACCCTGGATAAATGGAATAATGGGCATAATATGGCTTGCATATAACCTGTTGCTGCAAACCCGCAACTTCTGGTACACACAATCTGCCCCTGTGTAATAATGGACCATTAGAGGTAAGTTCGAATAGGGTCCTTTCCTTTTCAAGGGCGGTGTCTTTGTATTGTACCAGAATGGGGTCCTTATACTGATGTTGCTTAATCACTTCTGTAATGGAGGATTCATCCATTTCTCGAACAGAAACCCTAACTTCCCTAGATTCAGCCAAAGAAACTCCAAGACTAGCTAGCTGATGAATATCGCAGATCATCTCTTTCATCTCTAAAGGCGTGTCCACTAAACTACCCACGGACTTGCGGCTAAGTGCATCTGCCATAATATCAGCTTTCCTAGGATGGTAGAGAATATCAACATCATAATCTTTCAGTAACTCTAACCACCTCCGTTGTGGCAAGTTCAGCTCCCTCTATTTAAAGATGTACTAGAGGCTCTTATGATCGATATAAATATCAACATGAACCCCATATAAGTAATGTATCCATATCTTTAAAGCATAAATCACCGTGGCTAGCTTCAAATCATGAGTAGGATAATTCTTTTTTTGTTTCCTGAGCTACCGGGAAGCATAAGATAACACACACCCCAAACCAATACCAGAGGTATCACAATAAATCACATATCCATATTGACCCTCAAGAAGAGTCAAGACTGGAACCATAGTCAACTTCCCCTTCAGTAATTAGAAACTACGCTCACAAGCATCAACCCACTGGAATTTTGCTCCTTTCTAAGTTAGCCTTGTCAAAGGTGCTAAAATGGAAGCAAATTTATCCACAAATCATTGATAATAACCAGCCAATCCAAGAAAGCTACGCACTTCTGTAGGGGTCGTAGGCCTAGGCCAATTCTTTACGGCCTCAATCTTCTGGGAATCCACCTGGAAGCCGTCAGGTCCTGTAATATGCCCTAGAAATACCACTAAAGATAGGTAGAATTCACATTTAGAAAATTTAGCATATAATTTCTGGTGCCAAAGTGTGCCAAGCCCCATCCTCAAATAATCCGCGTGCTCTTCTTTTGACCAAGAATATACCCAAATGTCGTCAATAGACACGATCACGAACATATCAAAGAACAGTTTATATACCCAATTCATAAGATCTATAAATACTGGCGGAGCATTCGTCAGCCCAAAAGACATAACCCGAAATTCATAATGCCCATACCGGGTCCTAAACAATGTCTTGGGAATATCCTCCTCCCGTACTCGCACCTGGTGGTAACCCAACTGCAAGTCTATCTTTGAGAAATATTTAGCTCCCTGCAACTGGTCAAACAAATTGTCAATCGTATGGAGGGGGTATTTATTCTTTATCGTTACCTTATTTAGCTACCGATAACCGATGCACATCCACAGCGATCCATCTTTCTTCCTTATAATTTATTCTTTATCGTTACCTTATTTAGCTACCGATAACCGATGCACATCCACAGCGATCCATCTTTCTTCCTTATACTAATATCGGAGCTCCCCAAGGTGATGTACTAGGCCAAATAAAACCCGTCTCCAATAGATCTCTCAACTATTCTTTCAATTTCTTTAATTTTGCCGATGCCATTCTGTACAGACGAATAGAAATAGGCTGAGTATCTGGCAGCAGATCTATAGCAAACTCTATCTCCCGCTCGGGAGGAAGACCTGGAAGCTCATCTGGGAATACATATGAGAATTCATTAACGACTGGGACTGACTAAAGAGTCAGTATCTCTGCCTCTAAATCATGTACATGAACCAGATGATAAATGTAGCATTTTTTGATCATTTTTCTTGCCTTGAGGTATGAAATAAATTTACCCCTCCGCGATATGGTATCACCTGCCTAGTCAATAATTGGTTCCCCTAGAAATTTGAAATGGACTATCTTCTTTTGACAATCAATATTAGCATAACAAGAAGCTATCCAATCCATACCCACAATCACGTCAAAGTCTGTCATATCTAACTCTACCAAATCAGCCATAGTGCTGCGGCCATAAATAAATACCGAACAGTCTCCATAAACTCGATTGGCAATAATAGAATCCCTTAATAGTGCAACTACCTTGAAAGGGTCTATTTCTCAGAATCTATCCCATTTTTATTAGTAGCGAAAGGAGAAATATATGATAATGTAGAACCAGGATCAATCAGTGGATAGACATCTCGAGAAAAAACTAGTAATATACCTGTGATGACATTTGGTGATGCCTCCTGGTCTTGCCAGCTGGCCAATGTATAAATATAGTTTGAAGGACTGCTAGACCCAAGAATTCCACCATGACCCCTGCCTCGGCCGGTTGATACTGGTATACCTTGCCTTGCAAGGCATATGGCTACTAAGGATAAAGATGAACTACTGGCTGACCCGGTAGACTGAGCTGATCTGCCTGTACCACCTTTAACTCGATAGTATCTCATCTAATAGCTCTGACGATGACACTTAAAGCAAGAACCAGTAGTGCGAAAGTACTTCCTAGAGTGCTATCTCCTACAGTAAGAACACGGAGGTCTAGGTGGTCTACTCTAACTGCTGGAGCCTCTGTCAAACTGTGAGCCTAAAACCCTAAAACTCGAGCCTACCCTTAAATAACTTGTGCCCTTTGATCTCCTACTGCGAAACTGTGGGAGTGTACCCCATGCTGACTGGGGAGGATATCTACTATGCTACAGATGAGGCTGCCTACCTCAAAAATCCACTGAATACCCAGATGATCTGGCCCTCTTGGGCTGGCCCCTGTTATCAACCCTATCAGGTTGGCGCCCCCTGCTTCGGTCCTCCATGCCCTGGGCATAGGCTTGAATATGGGCGATATCCATACCGATTTGGGCTGCCATCACCAAGCAACTATCAACATAATACTAGTCCATCCCCACTATATATCAGTGCATTCGGTCAGTCATGTCAGCAATACATGTAGGTGCATATCTGGCCAGCAAATTGAACTCCACCCTGTACTCCCTGACTGGCCTGCCCTACTGTTTCGACAGCAGGAATCTATCTACTATGGCTTGTCTCACCTTCGAAGGCAGAAAATGGGCCAGAAAAGCCTCAGTAAACTCGCCCCAAACAGCTGGAGAGGCACCCTCACCTCTGGATAACATCCATGACTCATACCAATTGGCTGCTACATCGTGCAACTGGTAGGACACCAATTCAACTAACTCTATCTCATATACACTAATCAATTGTAGGGTCTACTACATCTGTCGGATAAATCATGAGGGTCCTATGCAGGCTTGGACTCGAAGAACTCTGGTGGGCTGCATTTTAGAAAATCACGAGCCCTTGAACTATCATAGTAGCCTACCTGATCACCGCCTACTCCCTGTCTATGTGCCTGTCCTGCTACCAGTTGGGTCAATAGCTGGACCGCCTCTCGTATGTCCCCAATCTCTGCACTTAGCTAAGGGGCTGGAGGCTTTGGTATTCGAAACTCAGGAGCTGCCGATGAAGCTGCCCCCATACTTGCAGCTGCTGATGCTCCAACTCTCTCCGGCACTGGTGATGTAGCCAAACTAGCTGTCAGGGGTACAATATCTAGCTCACTCTAGGCACGATCCCTAGTAGTCATTCAGGCTTGATTGGTCTCACCTACCGCTGTAGACTTGCTCTTCTGGGCAACTATGGTCTTCCTCGGAGACATTACTGTAAACAGAACATTTTGTTAGAAAAGAGTCATTCTAATAATGCAACTCTATCGCATGGTCTAAGATTAGAAAGAAAAACATAACATCCTAAATATCTTGTAGCCTTCTGTTTGTAGATATAGTGAACACTATAATGATAAACAAGACTCTACTAGACATGGTCTTTGGATAATTCGAGGATGAATCATTCTGATACCACTTCTTTCATGACCCATGGGGTTAGATCGTGGCAGAATTCCTTTTAAAAATTTCCATGGACTTTTTATCATTTTAACTGATAGAAAAGACAATCAAAATCACACTTTATATTCACTTCTATTCTCGATGAAATGACCCCCAAAAATGCTCAAAAATATGCATCGAAATGCTTAAAATGTTAAATTCAATATATTTCAAAATTTATATATGATATCAAAAATCCGACTTCATATTCTTGTTCAGGAGGTCAAAATTAGAGGTAGATGGTCTAACCCTGATTTAAGAGCAAACGATTAGCAATTTCAATTTTCATAAATTTTATTATTTAGAATCAATCTGCGCCCGCACCGCGACGTGCAGCTATCACGGGTATGTGTTAATATGACCTCCACAATATGTTCGCATCGTGGACTAGGTGCCAAATAGATTCTATCTTGGTCCAAGGCTTTTGGGCCTTGGGCCTAAGTGTTCCCAACCGTGGTTTTACCTATACGTAGCCTTATTTCACCCTCATATCATCCTAAACATTCTCGAACACTCACTAAAATACTTAGCCATATTTTCACTCCTAAACTCAAGCCCCAAACATTCATCCCAAGCTAAGGTTTTCCTTCAAGGTTCTTTCTTTAAGCTTCAAGTCTCTATCTCCAATCTTTACCAAGTTTATCTCTAAGCTAAGATATGTGGGTTTCTTTCATGTGTTCCTTTCACCTATGATACCCAAGCCTCCTCTTTCTCAAATTGCATGATTTAAAGTTGATTTACAAATGGGTCTTGCTTATTATGAAATTCACTGCATACTAGGTTAAAGCTATATGGAATTATGACTGTTTTGCGATGTTTTGAGCTATAAATCTTTGATCTATTGTAAGAGTTGAGGAGGAGTTTTGATTTATGTTGCTTGAGTGTGTTACAACGTGTTAATTAGTGATTTTACAATGGATTTTCTTGCATTATTTCATCTCTATAATTCATGGTTTTATACTAGCATTACACACCCTCTAAGTGTTTGATGAAATGTCAAGATGTGGTTTCTTGTGGAGTTGAAGGTCCAAACCATGAGATATGATATGATTGACTATATGATGATGAAATGAGCTTATGTATATGATATATTCTATGTAAATTATTTCATGAGATATGATATGATTGACTATATGATGATGAAATGAGCTTATGTATATGATATATTCTATGTAAATTATTTCATGAGATATGATATGATTGACTATATGATGATGAAATGAGCTTATGTATACGTTATATTCTACATAAATTGTTTCATTAGACTATGCCCGATCTGGGTAACCTAGTTGAGGGGTTAATATCTCAACCACTAGTGTGATGGGTGCTATCATCACTAACCTTAACAATGGTTATGCATTGATCATACATGCCATATTGATATATTATGCCTATTACCTATTGTATGCATTTTGAATAAGGTGTCATCTCTCATTGCATTACGTCCTACATATGTAGCATATTCAAATGTACTAACGCATACTCTTGCCTATATGGTATCACCATGTAGGAACCAAAGACCAAGTTGATCATCCTTCTCCATGTGGCTAGATCAGTACTACTCAAGCTTGTGGTGAGTCCACTTCAGGGACCTTCATCTTTGTTGCTCTTATTATGTAGTGAGACATTCTTCTTTATTGTCTATTTTGACTATGAGGGTGATCCCGATTGCTTTTTCTTAGCCCCCATTCTTATTTATGTATTAGAGGTATTAGTTGGACATGTTATGTATCCAAGCTAAGAGCCTTGACTCTATTTTTTCTTGATGTCTACGATATGAAACTGCTTTTCCTTAGCCCCAGTTTTCTCACTTTATTATCTCTTGATACTTGTTTTTGTTGCTTCCACAACCAAGGATATGTAATAATGTTCTAAGAGGCTCGCTTGGGGTCCCTTCGGGTTCCCCTAGCATCGTGTCATGCCTCGGACCTAGGCTTGTATCATAAAAAACTTGGTATCAGAGCACTAGGTTGTTAGATCCTCAGAGTCCAACACACCACATTGATTAGAGTCATATTCATGGTTGTTAAGTGTGCCATGACTATGAATAGGAGGCAATGAGATGTTTTAGGAAATATTTTCCTTCTTCATGTTCTAAATTATGCTATAGAGTAGTGGTAAGTTTACCCCCTCCCCCTAACAATTGTTCTTTGCAATGCTAGATCATGCCAAACACTAGAGGAAGAAGGGCCCAAACTCCTAAGGAGCAACCTACCAATGGTGTGCTCCGAGATGCTCTCACTGTGCTTGCCCAAGTTGTAACCAACCAAGTCAACCAATGGGCCTAAGCCCCTCATGATCCTACCCTAGGAGGTAGGGCAAAAGACTTTATGAGGATGATTCCTCTAGTGTTCTATGGTACAAAAGTGGATGAAGATCCACCAGAGTTCATTGATAAGGTCTACAAGATCATGAAAATCATGGGTGTTGGGTCGAATGAAAAGGCGGAGTTGGTAGAATACTAACTAAAAGGGGTAGCCCAAATATGGTTTGATCAATGGAAGGATAAGAAGCGAATTGTTAATGTGGTGCTTTAGAGAAAGTTCAATTTGACTTTGCTTAATCCATTTTCCCTCTTGAGCTTAGGGAAGCTAAGTTGGTATAGTTTATGAACTTGAAACAAGGTACTATGAATGTGAGGAAGTATGCCCGCAAGTTTAATGCAAGGCCAAGGGTCTTATCATGCTACTAATAAAGGGTTTTTTAATGACCTCCCTATGCCTCAATGTGTTGGTGGTGTAGCTCCTAATGATGTGTGTCCTAAATGTGGGGGGTCATAGGGGTCCATGTTTGAAGGGTTCTAATTCATGCTTTGAATGTGGGGATCTTAGTCACAAGATGATGGATTGTCCAAGAAACTATGGCAAAGGTCGGGGTCCAAATACGATTCAATTGGGTAGAGATGACCCTCAAGGTAGTTCCCTAAGGCACAATCAATTTTATGCTATTCAGGGAAGGCAAAGGGTTGGTCCAATTCCTGATGTTGTTACCAGTATGCTTAAAATATTTGACATAAATGAATATACTTTAATTAATCCAGGTGCCACTCTCTCTTTTGTTACCTCCTTTGTTGCTAAAAAGTTCCATGTTGACCCCGAATTGTTGCATGATTCATATGAAGTGTCTACTCCTATTGGTGTCTCTATTGTTGCTGGGAAAGTTTATAAAAATTGTCCTATTTGTATTTTACATAATTTGTTCCATTGTGATCTTGTTGAATTAGATATGCTAGATTTCGATATCATTCTTGGGATTGATTGGTTGCATGCCTACTATACTTCAATTGATTGTATAACCCGTAGGGTCAAGTTTCAACTCCCTAATGAACCCGTCCTTGAGTGGGAAAGTTAAGATGTGGTGGTCAAGGTTAGATTCATTTTTTGCATTAAAGCCCGTAAGTTGATCTCTAAGGGGTGTCTTTACCATCTAATGAGGGTTAAAGATGTAGAGTCCAAAGTCCCTTCCATAAAGTTGCTTTTGGTTGTAAATGTGTTTCTTGATGTCTTCCTAAATGACCTTCCTAGTGTTTCATTTGAAAGGAAAATAGATTTTGGTATAGACCTCCTCCCTGATACTCAACATATCTTCATTCCCTCTTACTGTATGGCCCCGGTGGAGTTGAAGGAATTAAAGAAACAAATGAAAGATTTGTTAGAGAAGGAATTTATTAAACCTAGCCAATCACCTTGGGGTGCTCTAGTATTGTTTGTGAAAAACAATGATGTGTCACTTAAAATGTGCATTGATAACTAGCAATTCAATAGTGTCACCATCAAGAATAGATATCCTCTTCCAAGGATTGATGACTTGTTTGACCAATTGCAAGGGGTTAGCATTTTCTCTAAGATTGATCTTTGATCCGGGTATCATCAAGTGAGGGTGAGGGAGTGTGATATTCCCAAGATGGCTTTCTTGACTAGATATGGGCATTATGAGTTTGTTGTAATGTCTTTTGGGTTGACCAATGCACCGACCATCTTTATGGACCTAATGAATAGGATCTTCAAATCCGCTTCTTGGGCCTAGTAGGTTATTATAGAAGGTTTGTGAATGGGTTCTCCTCTATTGCTTCCCCTATTACAAAATTAACTCAAAAGAAGGTTAAGTTTTTGTGGATCGATGAGTGTGAGAGGAGCTTCCAAACATTAAAAGACAAACTTGTGTTCGCTTCTATATTGTCACTACCAGATGTGCTTTAGGGATTTGTGTTGTATTGTGATGCTTCATAGGTTGGTTTGGGTTGTGTGTTGATGCAAAATGGTAAGGTCATAGCTTATGCTTCTAGACAACTCAAGGTACATGAAAGGAACTATCCTACCCATAATCTAGAGTTAGCCGTCGTTGTGTTTGCATTAAAGATTTGGCATCATTACTTGTATGGAGTGGATGTTGATGTGTTCACCGATTACAAGAGCCTTCAATATATCTTCACCTAAAATGATCTCAACTTGAGGCAAAGAAGATGGTTAGAACTTCTTTAAAGACTATGATATGAGTGTTCACTATCATCTGGGTAAAGCAAATGTGTTGGAGGATACTTTAAGTATGGTGTCTATGGCTAGTCTAACTCATGTTGATGGGGGTGAGAAGGAGATGGCTAGAGAGGGGCATCGATTGCCTAGATTTGGGGTTAGGTTAGAAGAGGTTGGTGATGATGGTTTTATTGTTGTTAATGGGTCTAAATCTTCATTGCCTAATTAGGTGATAGCAAAAATAGATCTTGACTCCTCCATGCTTGAATTGAAGGCCTTGGTGAATGAGGGAAAAGTAGAGGTTTTCTCCCAAGGGAGAGATACTGCCCTTAGGTACCAAGGTAGGTTGTGTATGCCTTGTGTTGATGGTTTTAGGGAAAAGATCCTTGATAAGACCAACAATTCTTCTCATTCTATCCACCTTGGGTCCACCAAAATGTATAGAGATTTGAGGGAGGTGTATTGGTTGGGAGATATGAAGAGGGATATTCCCAAATTCATTTTCAGTTGTCGTAATTATCAACAAGTCAAAGCGGAACATCAAAGGCCACCAAGTCATAGAGATTCCCACTTCCATATAAATTATGTGGTTGGATTATGCAAGACTAGAAAAGGTTTTGATTCCATTAGGGTGGTGGTTGAAAGGATGACAAAATTAGCCCACATTTTACCGGTTAAGACTATATATGGGGCTGAAAAGTATGCAAGGTTGTACATCCATGAGTTAGTGAGGTTATATATG
>DF357483.1:11927-36416 GCA_000787875.1 Solanum virginianum | reverse complement strand
AATACACTTGTCCAATTTCTTATACTCTATCTACAAGAATTGTACAATTGTCCAAATATATTTAATGAACTTGAATGTGTAGATATGCATAGGTACACACATATATATCTACACTTGCTCCATTTTAGTCCTCAACTTCCAATAATGTCTCTTTCGTCACAACCTTACTAACGTGTAAAAATACGGGTTCTAACAATGCTGAGTCCATAAAGAGGGTATGTGTAACAATCCATCTTGAGATGAGAAGTCTCACATCGGCAAAACACAAGAGATATGCTGGATATATAAGTAAAGGACTAGTCTATATACTATGAGACGCCTTTTGGGCTGAGCCCAAAGGGACAAACCCGTGATAGTCTAAGTCCAAGTGCGAACAATACTTTATAGTGTTGGGCCAAGTTGTTATAGTCCTGAGCTTTGGTACCTATCCATCTGGTCTCCTATACACATGCTATATCAATTTGTCTCCTCTTAAGACTCTTCACTTTCTCTATGGATTTCTTTCTAAGAGATCCTATGTTCCACGTCCTTACTATTGGCTTAAGTAAGCCCGTGGCCTCTTACCTCTACTACCCCTAGCCTCTGACCCCAATCGGCGATATGACCCTAGTCCACTATCAGTTCCCAACGCCACTAAACTAAGAACTAATAGCTCACGAAACTACAAATGATCAAGAAGATACAATCTTCTCAAGATCAATAATCCAATGATACGAAACAGTAAAACATAAAGTATACTTTATAATAACCCAACAATTAGATACAAAATCAAGACAAATAAATGGGATAGTAAACTATAGAAATATATGGTAAAAGACAACACAATACCATATGTAAGCTCACAAAATGTAATAATAAATAGTAAATATAGCAATATATGGTCAACCTAGAAATGTATGGCAAAAGGAAAAATAAAAAATAAGAAACCACAACACAATATGTAAAAGGCAAGAAATACATAGTAAGTAAAAGGATACAATTAATTAAAAATAGTAAATAGAAAGAGATTTGGAAGATATCACCTGGAATTGCTAAATATCACCGAAAAATATTGGACTCGCCGAAAAACTACGATGAAGTCTGACTGAAATCCAAATCTTTTATTTTGGCCGAGAGCTCTTGAGGAAGATTCTAAAATTCAATTTCGTAGGAAAAAACAATTCTGCCAAAGAAAGAAGAAGCCGCCGCCTGATTTATCAAAAAAAAAGAGCAAAAGAGAAAAAATAAATTCACTAATTTATATTATCTACATTTATAATACAAATAGATAAATTTATATTTATTTAATATGATTAATTATATTTGATGAACCCATATGAATTATATAAATATTTTCTCTTTTATTCGTCACTTTTTTTTGAAAAAGAAGATATATGGAATCTACTATCTTATGTGTCCAAATTTTTATGGATTCTTATTCATTTTTGTTAGTTGTGCTTTTTCTGTTGTAAAATGTTTTGTTGATTGACTATTTGAACAATGAACTTTAATTTTCAGATAGACAACTTGATAATTTGTTTTCTTAATCTTTAAGCACTTACTTTTCTAGGACGACTAGCATCACGCAATTGTTCATAAAATGTGTTTGCTTCTTCATTAGGAGCTTCTTCTAGGTTTTCTCAAAATTCTAAATCAGAATGCATCCTCAAAAGCTTCATCAACCATATCCGACATTCTAGAGTCCTGAACATAATTATGTTCCATAGATTTACTACTTTCACCTACAATGAAGCTGTTAAACCTATTGTTACTCTCAACTTCTCCATGCCTAGTCTAAATTGTATGCCCTGGTTTAAACCCTTTCATCATAAGATGCATAGAAGTATTCTTTGTTGTTTGATATCTCACATTTTCACAATTAACACAAGGATACCTAATCAATCCTGAAGTTAAAAAATAACTTGCATCTTTGCTTGAATTTACAGATGGAGCAAGTGGCATCTTCTGCAAATTCTGGAATTATACCAGCTCAACTAGGATTGTTTCTATTGTACATTCAACTATGATCTCGTTCCATCTACATAAATAATAATGATAGTTTTAAACTGTAAATTACAATGATTAATTTTTCATTCTAATTTTACTAGTTTCAATAACTGAACCTCATTAATTCTAAACTACTTCTTAATTAATCCAAACTAGTTTTAAATAACTTATCACCAAATAAAAGCTAAGTGTTGTCACTTACGCAAAATAAACATATTATCAACAAATAAAATTTAAGTTTTGTCGCTTATATAGATCAAACACATTATCGCAAAATTAAGGCAAAATATTGACACTAAGTGGACACAATCTTACAAGAGAATCAATTTTGTCATCAATAGGATCAACTAATGTTAATACTAGCTAGACACAAATCTATCTTACACGATAATTAATTTTATCATCAACATGATCAACTAGTGTTAGCAAGAATTTAACTTTGTCATCAATAAGATCAACTAGTGTTAACACGTATACTGAACAAACACATTATCACTAAAGCAGACTTAAAAAATCAAATCAACCCTAAGAAAAATGCAAGTGCATTGAATTAAAATGATAATCTTGTATACAACGATTAAGATTTTTGCAAAAACAATGCCTCATGATTTAAAAAAAACAACTTAGGCCGAAGATGAATGGATTGACAATGGTGAGCTCAATAACATTGAATATTGGAACCTTTGATTGAACTGTATCCCTACACTTTAAATTGAAGCTAGTTATGTAAACAAATTTGCATTAAAAAGTGGAAAAAATAAGATCAATAGTGATAAGACATCATAAAGGAGTTAGAGACATGTTTTTTATTGGTAGGAACCATATTTTACACCTAGCAGTTCTGCCAAAAAGTACATTATATTACATCTTTGAAACAACCCTAAAAAGTGCCAGAAATTATGTCTCGAAATTGCCTAAAATCGTAATTTCCATCAATCTAAAAATCCATGCACGATATAGAAAATTCAACTTCATATTCTTGCTCAAGGGGTCAAATTGAGTAAGAAATGAGTCTAACCCAAATTTAAGAGCAACCGTATAAAAATTTGATTTTCCAAAATGTCACTCTCCAGTGAGGTTTTCGCGCCAGGATGCACCAAAGGCACGTCTCAGTTCATTTTATGAGTTGTTTTTCAAGTTCGGTCCAAGACTTTTTTATCTTGGGCCTATGTTCCTGAATGTGAAAATACCTATACTTAGCCATATTTCACCATTATATCATTAAAACTCATTCCCCAATACTTACTCAAACAATTAGTAAAATATTTTACTCCTAAATTTAAGTCTTAAAACTCATCCAAATCTTAAGGTTCTCATCCAAGCTTTAAGTCTCTATCTCCAATCTTCATCAAGTTGTTCTTCAAAGCTAAGTTATGTAGATTTCTTTCATAGGTTCCTCTCAACCATGATACCCAAACTTCCTTTTACTTTGAACCATATGATTTAAAGTTGATTTACTCATGGGTCTTAATTATTATGAATTTTACTGCACATTATGTTGAGCTTTCATGAAATTATTTTACCTAAATTTGCATGATTTAAAGTTGATTTACTCATAGGACTTATCTATCATGAATTTCACTACACACTATGTTGGAATTTCATGAAATTATTGTTGTTTTAGCATGTTGAGCTATGAATCTAAGATCTATTGTGAGATTTGATGAAGGATTTTGATGTATATTGCTTAAGGGTGTTATCAAGTATTTATTGATGGTTTAAGATTGGATTTTCTAGCATGATTACACTCCTGACTTGGATGGTTTTACACTAGCACTACACACTAGCACTACACACCCACCAAGTGTTTGATAAAATGTTTTGTTATGAGTTTTTTGAGGAATTAAAAGTCCAATGCATGTCTTATAAGTTGAATGACTATATGATGATAAAAGAAATATATGCATCTGATATTATTTCTATAGTATTGGGAATTGACCAAGTCTCACTCGGGGGATTATAGGCCCGGGTAACCTTGTTAAGGGTCTTATACCTCGATCACCTTGCTTGTGAGGTGATAGAATTGTGCAACCATGTCGAGGGGTTTGTACCTTGATAACCACATTAGGGGATTCATACTCCATCAACCTATTAAGGGGTTCGTACATCATCAACCTATCGAGGAGTTTGTACCTTATTCGCCTCTCCAAGGGGGTGATAGGCCTTCGATATACACTAACAATGGTCTCTCCTTACATATGTATTATGTTGTATATAAACATGATTTTACTTCAAGTATCATTCATACATGTCATATTACTATATGTTTATTCATTGCCTATGTTATGTATTTTATTCATGGTGCTTATCACTTGTTGCATTGCATCCTACATACTTAGTATATTCAAAAGTACAAATGCATACTCTATACCTATATTATGTCACCATGTTAGAACTGGAGCCCTACTTGATCATCCTAATCTACGTGGCTAGTGCGATATCTCCCAAGCTTTTTGGTGAGTCCTCTATTTCAGAGATGATGCTTATAATCTCCTACTATATTCTAAGACTATCCTACTTTTGTGTATATGTTGACTATGAGGGTGAGCCCGGTAGCATGTCTTGGTCCTAGCTAAGTATCTATGTTTTAGAGGTGTTGTTGGACATGTTTGTATTATGTTTTGAGCTTTGACTCTTGAGGTTTATGATATGAGAATTGTCCCTTAGCCCCGTTTGTCCCTATCAACAATCTCTTATTTTATTTTATTGCATCCTCGACCAAGGATGTGCGTATGATATGGTAAGAGGCTTGTTTTGGGTTCCTTCAGGTTCCCCATTCACTGTGTCACGTCTAGGCTATAGGCTTTGGTCATGACAAACTTGGTAAGAGGTTTGTTTATGTCTAGGTCTAGGCCGTAGGCTTCGGTCATATTTATGGTTGTGTTGTGCACCACAACTATGAGTAAGAGGCTATAAGGTGTCTTAGGAAATGTTTCCCTTCTTTATCTTCTAAGTCATGCTATAAAGTTGAAATAAGGTCTCCCCCCAACGGTTGTTCTTTGCTAAGCTATATCATACCTAACATAAGAGGAAGAAGAGCTCGCACTCTCGAGGACTTACCGGTCATGGTGAGCTTCGGGATTCTCTCGCTTTACTTGCATAAGTTATGGCTAATCAAGCTAATCAAGGGGCCCAAGCCCCTCATGCTCCTATACTGACATCCTATGTGAGAGACTTCATGAGGATGAATCCCCCTGAATTCCATGGGTCCAAAGTGAATGAGGAACCTCAAAAATTCATTGATGAGGTCTACAAGGTTTTGGCTATTATGGGTGTTAGATCGGAGGAGAAGGCGAAGTTGATGGTGTACCAACTCAAGGGGTGGCACAAATATGGTTTAACCAATGGAAGGAGAAGAAGGGAATTAATAATGTGGTGCTTTGGGAGGAGTTCAAGGCGGCCTTCCTTAATCGGTTCTTCCCTCTTAAGATTAGGGAAGCCAAATTAGTGGAGTTTATAAATTTGAGACAAAGGTCTATGAATGTGAGGGAGTATGCCCTCAAGTTCACTCAACTCTCTAAATATGCTCCCTACTTGGTGGCTGACTGATGATGGTCACATTCCAATAAGAAAGCGATTACTATCAGTAATTAACCTAACCGAAGTTAGGGTTGAATCCACAGGGAATACAAAGCTTGATTGTAAGATTTCACTACTAATCATTCCTTGTATCTATAACTATAATCTCTAGATAGAGGGAGGGTTGTTGTAATTCAAAGAACAACTTAAAATGAACACTAATTAGGATTCGGCAAAATACTCAATTTTGGGAACAACTTGGGAATTTGTGTTATCCTATGGTTTGTCGACTCGATTACCATAGGTAACATAACTATGATTAGTGAATTGCATGAAGGATGGTAACTTAAGTTCTTCCAGCCCTCTTGTAAAGGTGAAGGTCAAATTTCACCATGGTACTTTGTCGGCTACCATGGCGTGCCAACTAACCGTTACCTGTTGTCCCAGTTAACCTCCCCTTGGTCAGGTTTGGTCAATTAAATGGGAACACATCAACCAAATTCTATCATCTACTTTCATTTTTCTATTCGTCACTACCTTGGTTGGGATCGTGATAGTAGGTAGGGTTTGGTGTTGGCCACCACCAAACAACATTAATCATGAAGGGAAATAAATAATACATGCAAAACCCTAATCATAAATATGCACAAAACCTAAGCCATCTCAAGTCAACTACCCTTGGTTCCCACAACCCCAAGTTGTGGGTGCTTAGCTACTCATGGCTAAGATAAAACACAAAAAAATTCAAATAATAGACATAGTTAAGACTTTCACCAATAACAATGGAGGAGATAGGCACCACAAGTTGTAAACCCACAAGCTTAACTAATCAACAATGAGTACAAGGGAAGATTTGCAATTCCCAAAATGAGTTTTCCCAAAGAGAACACTAATCTACTCTAAAACCTAAAAAAAGCTTCAAAATTATATTAAGAGATGTCTATTATCCAACATCTCCAATAAAAAATCTAACTTAAACTATTTATAGTATTTACAAAACAACCCTAGAAATCAAGCCAAAAAGGTTGTTGGCATCTGATAAATTTTACGATTACAACTCATGTATTGGCCTACAAGTCGTAATCGAGGTCTCGTATCAGGTTCTTGGCATCTTAGACTAAATTGGTACAACCCATAGGTATGAGTCGTTATTTAAGTTATGACTCATATGTTGGTCTTGTAGTCTTGGCCTTTAGTTTTTGGTCCAATAATTTGGCTCTCTGATTCTTGCTATGAGTTTGCCTATACGAGTCATAGTGTATCTTATGACTCGTAGACTGGGGCTCGTAGGGGTGACTTTCACTTGGTAGATTTCTGATTTTTGGTCTCTAATTCCTGCTACGACACCCTCTACGACTTATAGCGTGAGCTAAGACATGTAGAAAAGCTCGTATGACCTACACTTCAGCAAAATCTGTAACTTTTCTTCAAAATCATGCTAACCTAACTTTTCTGCAAAAGTAACACAAAAACACAACAAAATACTAAAAGGTCGCTTTAAGAACTCACAAAATCCTTTGTTTAGGCATCAAATGTGCTACAATTTGATAGCACATCAATACCCTCAACATAGATTTGTTGTTTGTCCTCAAGTGACAACTCAATCTATGCAGACAAAGAGAAATACATAGCAGCTACATCAATGGCATATACAACAGTTAATTTGATTTCAGGTACCCAACTACTACTTTCAAAACAGAGTTGCAAAGTTATTGAGCAAATAAGAACATCATGATGTACCTGGCAATCCCATTTTGTTAAGCTAAGGAGCATTAACCTTCCATATTCACTAGCATAGTCATATGCTACTCAAGTAGTGCAAATGCCCTCACTAGGATAAAGTCCCTCATACTCAAGAACATGTAAAACTTAAGAACTGAGGAAACATTCTCACTTTCACAATTAAAATGCATGCACAATGACCAACACCAAAAGCTTGCCCCTATACTCATTTTCCTGGCTTGGTGAAAAAGTGGATTTGGATCACTGTAGGACTTAAGAGCTTGTATCATAGGTTCTAGGTGCTTTGGTATGGTGTTTTAGGCATTTAGTGACTAAAAGTTATCCTTGAACCATGCTTACCAACACTTTCACCTTCACAACCCATCAAATTTTACTAGTTCCTCCCTTATTCCACCATTTTAAGCTTTTATCGGGCTGTTCTTTTTACTTTTTACAGTTGTGCCTCAATTTCAAACTCATTTTTGCAGATCTTTTCAAACCAAACTAATTTTCTTTTCCTTTTCTTTACTCAACTCATGATTAATCATTTTCTTTCTTTTCATTTCAACTAATAACCTTATTTTTGTTACTTTTCCACAATAAGGGCCACCCTCAACTTAGCTTTTAGCCTAAGGTGAAGTCCACAATATCTATGTCTCAAACCAGGGCCACCAATGTAGCCAACCTCAACTTAGGCTTTTAGCCTCAATCAAAGTTCACATGTTCAAGGATAGATCAGGGCCAATATCAGGGTATTTAATCAAATAAGGTCAAGTCAGCATGGTGTCAAGAAAGAATGAGTGCATGAGAAGCTCAAACATTCAGAGCAAGGGATTCACTAATTCATTTGGTAGGCAAATTAGGAAAAAGTGGACTTCTTATCAGAATAAGGGCCTAAGATCACCTCCAAATCTACTAAGTCACCAAACCAAGCTTAAAGTATGAGGGAAAGTTCTCAGTCCATACAAAATGCATGAATGCAGCAAAATAAGCTCATAACACACATGGCAATTGCATCTACAATCAAGTATAGACTTACAGGTCATGCTTTCAGTCTCAGCTTACCTTCACAATATCAAAACAAACATTGTCAGATACTCAGAAATGTATGAATGCATCAATACTCACAACCTCAAAAATTTTGAGGGTACCCAATTTTGCATCAAAAATTTAAGAGCTATATGTCATAAGATAACATTACTATGCATTTACAAATTATTTATACTTCCTAAAACATGCTGGTTCAACAGAAAGTTAAAAATCCACAAGGAAAAAAAACATGGCAAGAAAACCTTAGGATCAAAAATAGGGGAAGTTATGGAATTGAGGCTACTAAGACCTCCCTTTAATCCATAACTTTAACTACCTTTCCAAAAGATGATACTTTGTCCTCAAAGTAAAGACAAAACACGAACAAAACAATATAACATAGATATTTATACATACATTCATTAAAAATGCAAAATAAATGTCCAAAGTAAAAGTAAAAAGAACATCCAACATAAACATAATTAAAACACAACCACAAATCAACATAATAATAATATTGTCTAAAAAGAGAACAAAGTATCCAAAATGTAAAGATAAAACTAGGTTAAAAAGAAGTCAAACATCTTGGTGCTCATGCACAAGTCTCGGGTTGATTAGTAGGATCCTGGGGCTAGCTCTCCTCTTCTGCTGCAGTGCTAGAAGTACCCTCTCCAGGTGGGGTGTGCTATGCTCAATCTCTCTGAATAACCGCTAATAAAAGTGACTCATACACCACCTCCTCAGGTATGGACTCCTCCTCCTCAGGTCTTGACCTCTTCGGGGTCAGTTTTAGATTAGCATGCTCTAGAGGCCTCTTCCTTCTGGTGTTTGGTCGGTTGGTGAGCCAATCAAATGCCTCATTTCCTACCGATGCTCCCACTACAGCTGGAAAAGTGGCTGCCAACATCTGTAGTACGTTGGCCTTGAACTTGGCCAAATCTTCAGTCACCGCACTTGTGTTAGCAGTCCTAGTAACCTCGAGCCTCTTCTGGACTCCAGCCTCAAACGCATCAACCCATCCATCAATCGGTCGGACTCTATCATCAACTAAATCTCAGACAAATACTCGTATTCTCCCCTCGGTGTCCCAAACAGTCTGATTAATCAATGGCAAGACCTATATTGATGGCTTTTGTAGCCTGCCCTCTGCTACAGCCACCTTGCACAATAAAGCCTAAAAAGCAACAACAGAGAAAAAAGGGTCAACTTAAAATATGGTTGTTATTGGTGCTGGGGTGTTGGGGTGCTGGTATATGGTGTAGACTTAATTACGGTTGCTGATGTAGGCTGTGTGGTAGCCAAAGTGGTATACATAGGAACTAGAGGTGACTTTGGAACATGTGGCTCAATCAGAAATAGCTCTGGGATAACTAGAAAAGCTGCTCGTGGTAAGGCCACTGGATTCTCGTTAGCCTTTATCAAGTTGGGATCCAAAGTGTGTGTAGCCTCCACATGAGGGTACCAATGGGGGTCATTGGGAACACCTACTGCACTGCATAATCAATGAATAAGAATTGGAAATGGCAGTGAGGTGTTTGTTCTAGCTGCAGCCTCGTGGATCTGCTCTAATATAATTCGGGCCCAATCAATAGAATAACTAGCTAGGATGCTGGCCAATAATACAACCCTCTTAAGGGTGATCATGTTATCCATGAAAATGAGCCTAATATGCTAGCGGATAATGGACCACCAAATCTTAGCCCGGAATAATAGGTGTGTGCCTTCGCAATCGAGTCTACATGGTTTGTGATCCATATAGGCTCTATACCTAGATCGCAGATCTGACTCATAATCCACCATAATATCTTCATCCTAACCCCAACATCCTTTCTCGTACTGCTCTTCTTAATTTATCGATTCGACTATCATACTCAGTGGTCAACTAGGGTGCTCTATAGTTAGGCCCAAACTGTACTTGGTGGATTATCTCCTCTGAGATGTTAACCTTTCTTCCCTGATTATCATCACTTGTAGCCTCAGCTGCTCGATTGGCTTCTTGTTCTTTGGCAGCCCTGGCGGAGTGTAGCAAGGTATGCAGCATAAAACTCACGGACCACTAAAGAGGGAATATTTTCCTAGCTATTATATAGTATAATGGAGCGTGTGCTCATCCAATCATGCATCCAAGTCGTACTCTAACCCCACTGTGCTCAACCTGGATTCCTCATGAAATTACCAAAATGACTTTCCATTCCCCTTATCTTCTTGCCTTTGGTCATAGATCTCTTTCATGCCCATAACACACCATCTAGGGTCGACTGGGGGCTGAGACTGGGCCTCCTCCTGCTCAGGCTGAGAAGCACTCTTAGACTCTAACTCGGAGCCAGAATGTGTGGGAGTTATCTAAGGTGAACTACTCCCCGAGTCATTTTTCTCTACCTTTTGTACCTCATCTTTAGACTGGGAGGCACTTGTAACTTCCATAGGTTCTAGAGCTATATGAGCTTAGGTTTGGGGAACATTGTCAAAAGGGTCAATCCTGACCTTGTGGACTTCAATGGAACCCTCAGACCTCTCAGTCTCGGAAGACTCATCCACTAGTCTCCGCCTGAACTTTTGAATAGCCCTATTGTATTTGGGTGGCATGATATCTGCAACACAACCAACAATTCACATGAGCATTAAGAGAATTTACTTAATTAACACATAATAGAGAATAAAACTAAAAAAGGGCAAATAAGAACTGATGCAACTGCAAATGTGTAATTACGAGTCCAGTTATGACTCATAGGATAACCAATGAGTCGTATACTAACCATAAAGTACCAGTTGGGCCTTTAAAAATACTTTCTGATCACAGATACTAGATATAGTTACGGCTTATAAGATGGCCTAGAGTCGTAGCCTTGGTCTCGTACCTAGTTTCAGAAGCATTTTTAAAAGTTAGCTAAGTCAATGAGACCCCCACTATGAGTTATACTATTCACTATGAATTGTATGTGGGTCTTGTATGAGGAATGTGAAGGAATTGTAGGTGATTGATGATTGCTACGAGGGACCACTAAGACTCATATAGGAACTTACGAGTTGTAAGAGTCCCTCATAACTGAGCACAGAAATATCTGCAATGCCTAGTCATTTCTCACTCAAGGCACAAATTCATAAGCAAATCTCAATATATTTAAACAAAAGGGAGCAAAGAACTGAGCACAGATCTACCTGCAATGCCTACTCATTTCTTACTCAAGGCACAAGTTCAACACAATATTTCAACTCATCCAAGCAAATAGGAGCAAAGCAAGATTAAACGACACATATTCAACTCCAAACTAACATTGGCAATTCAAAACGACCATTAACCATAGGAGTTGAGATCAATTTTACAATTTGTCAAGCGCACCAAACATAGAAAACATTCTAAACCAACACTTGGCAATTATTCAACATTTCAAAGGAGTGTAATCACCATTTACAATGTTTCCATCATAACTGACATGCTCAAACACAGGCGATCACACATATACTATCTAAATTTCAACTCCGACAACCATTCCAACCCTATGTTAGCAACAATAATGCGACTCAAACCAAAAACTTATCAATTTCATACTCATAACCATCCATTCCAAACTCTCACAAGGCTCAACTCACAACTCAATCATTTTGAAAGACAACAAACCCTAGATTACAAGTTTAGCTCAACAACGCAATATATGGCATATTAGGTCATGATCAAACTAAACTCATGCTCATATAGGGAATACGATTATCAATAATAACCTAAAAATGGAATCAAAATGCTTATTGATTGCATTGAAAAGTGAACTGAAAGAAGGAGAGATGATTTTTGCATCAAAAACCTAGGATTTAGTACCTTTTGCAGGAATCTTTGCCAGAAGATAATATGGATAGTTGGAATTGTTTTTTTGAGACATATTTATAGGATGGGAAATGGTTTTCCATCGTGTTTAGGGTTAGAAAATGGGGAAATTGGGGTCAAAAATTATTTTGACCCCCTTTTGTAACAAATTGGGTAAGATTTTAAAATGCCTTAGATTGGGGCTATGGGACCCCGACTATAAGTTGTAGGTCTTCCTACAGCTCGTAGGTCTTGGTCTCGTAATTCACCCAACAATTAGCAAAAATTCATAAATCATACTTGGGCACTACGAAACCCCTCTTACGACTCGTGGAGGATTCTATGAATCGTAAGGTTGGCTCGTAGCATATGTGTCAACTTCAGATACTCACTATTTCCCACTATGAGGACTACGACTCGTAGTTTGGCTAGTAGGGGCTGGTCTAAGTCCACTTTTTTCTAGATCTTCAATTCTTCCATTTTTTACCTGCAAACCAAGTCTCAAAGTACAGAAATACTTAAAATTATTATAATTGCATCATTGTCTCTAAATTCAGAACAAACCACTGCTACTACTCTAAGTCTCAAATAATCAAATAATCAAATAATTTGTAAAAATGCTTGGGTTTCCTCCCAAGAAGCGTCTTATTTAATGTCGTGGCTTGACTTTGTCGTATTTCTTTGTCAACTATCATTGAGGGTCCACACCTCACTCTTGCATTCATCTAGGTGTTGCATGGATCCACGAATATTGAACATAACTTTTGCATCATTAACCCTGAACCATAGCTGACCTGAATCCATATTCACTAGTGCTCTCCCAGTGGCCAGAAAAGGTCTCCCCAATATGATGGGTACCTCAAAATCAACTTCGCAGTCGAGGATTACAAAATCTGCCGAAAAGATAAACTTATTGACTTTAACAAACACATCCAAAAGAATTCCCTTCAGCTTTTTAATGGTTTGATCTACCATAAGCAACCTCATTCCCATTAGGGTAGGAGTACCAAGGCCAAGCTTTTTGAACATGACAAGAGGCATTAAATTGATACTTGCTCCTAAGTTGCATAATGCTCTTGTAAATTCAATGTCGCCGATAGTGCAAGGTATGGTGAATACCCCAGGGTCTTGCCGCTTTTGAGCAAGACATTTAGTCATGATCGCATACATTATTGGAGTTCTTATGAGAACTCTTGGCTTAAAATGCATTTTTTGGTGACTAAATCCTTCATATATTTAGCATATTCGGGTATTTTCTCTAATACTTTTAGGAGAGGGATGTTGATGGAGAGTTGCTTCAACATTGAGAGGAAGTTTTGAATTTACCCTCCTTTTCCTTATTTTTGAGCCTTTGAGGGAATGGAGAAGGAGGTTTTGGGATTGATTTCACTTTGTCATGCTCCCATATATCTTCTTGTTGCATCCCCACATCCTTCGGATCTTCTCCCTCAACTTCTGCTTAACCATCAAGACCCTTCGGGATGACTTAATCCACCATAATTGGTATAGGAGGATCTATTGTGCTCTTGGCACTTCTCGTCATCACTGCCATGCAATGCCCTTCATTTTTTGGATTTTGAACTGTATTGCTTTGTAGGGTGCTCTTTTGACATTGGTTTTATTATGAAGATACTTGCCCAAACTGTTGTTCAAGTTGCTTGATTGCCACTGAATGAGACTATCTTTTTATTCATACTAGAGATATCTGTTTTCATTCCCTTCAGGGTCTCATCTTGATGGTCTGCTCGCTTCAACAACTTTTCAAACATATATTCGATCCTAGAATTGCTTGATCTAGCATCATGATTGTATGGTGGCATATAAAGACCACTTCTGTAGGCTTTTCTTCTCGACTAATCAGCGTCTCACACTCTCTCATAATATTCACCCTTATTATCTCTGTACATCCCATTGCGGTTGAAGTTTCGACCCTGATTTGTGGAACCTTGCCTCTAATGGTTCGAGTTGGACCCTAGGGGGTTGTTTTGGAAAACCACCGCTTGGTTGCTTACATAACAGGGATCCTCATCAAAGGATTGATCATTATATACAAGAGTAATTGGGGGTTAGTGAGCTATTGCCTTCCCACTAGATTGTTTTTGCTTCAAAACCAAATCCATGCTCATACGGAATTGAGCAAGTTACTCCATTCTTTCTACCACTAACTCAAATGGTTGATCAAGAAAAATACCTCCTATGATCGTGTTGGCACATGCTTTGCAATTATCATCAAGTTCTCTAACAAGATAAAGGAATATATTCTTGTTATTATTACAAAAATGGAGAAATTCTTTCCATGTGGGTTCTTCGATGTGATAGAGCATCTTCAGATCCATCTTGTGAAAGTAACCCATCTAGGTGGTCCTGTTCATACACTATGGATGTATCCATTTGAAAGGTAATGATTTACATAAGTAATTAAATCTTTGTATGATCTAATCATTCGTTAATATATTAACATTCTTACATACATATATACAAAAAAATTAAAAGCTGCAAATAATCAATTAGGCAAAGGGGACAGATTGAAGGGTCAATTGTGCAAGTTCATCTGGGTAGAGAAACTAGTGATTTCTACTCCTTTTACTTTGGGGATAAAGTCCCTTGTAGGAATAATAGATCAACTCACAATGATGAGGGTGATTGTTATCCTATGTTTCCACCTATTGTAATTTTTAAACAAAGTGGACGAGGATCTAAAAGGCATGGAAGACGAAGCCTCACTCATATGGATTACGAATCAGCTATGACCTATATTTTGCTTAATATTCCCAAAATTCGGACATATGTTGAGTAAGTCTTGAATTATATTAACTTTAAATTATAAAGTTAAAATTGAGAACTAACTCAAAAAAAATGTAGTTGGCAATAACAACTTGTTTGTAAACATATGGGGCAACAAAACTACATATTCAAGATTTTCAACATGGTTAAAGAATTATGTATGTTTGAAAGTTTAAATATATTTAATCGCTAAGTATAACATATTCACCTTATACCTAATTGTATTGTATTTTGTCTAATATCTAGGCTTATGATGAATACTCAAACGTCAAAAATTCTCCATTTGTGAAAGAGATTGCACTCAGGCCTGATTCTCAAGTTCATACACTCCACAAATACTGTGTCAATGGTTTTAGATGTCAAATGGAGGAAGTTTCGATGCACAAGAAAACTAATAACAGTGGTGTGTATGTTCAAACCAATAACAGTTGTGTGTATGTTCAAGGTGATGTCGACGGTAATTGTTTTAAGTTTCAAACTGAGCAAGTTTCTATGCACAAGAAAACCAATAACCGAGGTGTTATGTCCAAGGTGATGTCGACGGTAATGGCCATACTATTGAATATTTTGGTGTCATTCAAGAGATTGTTGAACTAAGATATTTAGGCTGGCCTAAGAAAAAAATTATATTGTTTTGGTGTAACTGGTTTGATCCATTACAAAATGGCACAAGGGTGGACCAACAACATAACATTATTAAAGTTAAAAATATTAGACAATATGAAAGTTATGACCCTTTTATCATTGCCCAAAATGCTAAGCAAGTCTATTATGCTCCATATCCATTGCATAGAGATTAAATGTAACTCCCAAGCTAAGGCCTTTTATCATTGCCCAAAATGCTAAGCAAGTCTATTATGCTCCATATCCATTGCATAGAGATAAGATTGATTGGTGGGTTATTATTAAGAATCTGTTAGATGTGGCATACCAAAATAATATCACACTTGTTTAACAACAAGTTGATGTTGAGTTGGAAACGACACTAGAAAATCTTCAACAAATACTACAAGATGTTTCTGATGATGAGCTTGTAATACCAAATATTGAGGAACAAGTAATTGAGGAATATGAATCATTTGAGGAAGAGGAACTGAAGAACAATGAATATGAAACAAATGAGGAGGAATATTAGGTGGATGATGAAAATGAAAGAAGATAGAGCGATACATTATAACTAGCACATATGTTATTTATTATGCTAACATTATATTTATTTAAATTATTTTATATATTCAATTATTAATTTACATACATTTGTCATCTGGTGGTGATGGTCATACCTCGAGATCATCTTCAGGCAAGTAGTTCTAGTTTGGGAAAGAAGAAAAAGACGCACACTTATTGATCTTGAGGATATTCCTAGACATATTTCCTTAGCCCCTGGTCTCCCTAGGTGCACAACTACTTCTTCTACCACTAAGGTTGTTCCTTTTAGGACTATGGATCCTCTGACTTACCATAGCCAGTTTCTGAAACCCATGCGACGCATCATCCTCATCATAGCCCCGGTTCACTTCATATGACCAAGCCATGCCGCTACACACAGTTACTGTTCCATGACCTCACAGATTATTATCTTTGGGTACTCTATCTATAAGTGTTCAGTCTCTCTCATCTTAGTCTCCTTACCTATCAAACCTCAAACATATAGATTCTAGTGAAGAGGTTGTCACTCCTCCATTGACTAAGCATAATGTGCATCCTTGGACATCAACTTCACCATATTTTGTTGTTACTCCCAAGGTAGCACTAGATATCACAAGGTTAGCTCCTGGCTAGTGAGATAGGCTTAGGAGAGTTTTGAAAGTGCCTGATGGAGTTTTGTAAGTTTGGTCTTTTAATTATTTATTTTTTGCTACATTACTAAATATTCATGAATTAATATGTTTATTATTTTTATTGCAGGTGGCATCCATTGAAGCATGCTGCTAAAGCCTTGTAGGAGTATGTTAGGAGGTTGTTTAATGAGCCTTATCACTTCTGGGGAGAGATTCCACACAAAATTCATCAAGCCGTGTTTAATGAGTTTAAGGTATATAATTAGTTTACCTATTTATTTTAAGTTAACCTAATTACATATAATTTAATTTATCTAACTAATTATGTAACACTTTTCTTCTTATTTGTCCAGACTATGTGTACTTAGGATGAAAAGTACAATATTATCATAGGGACCACATTTGAGAGAAAAGGAAGCTCCAGACTATGTAGCTAGCTCAAGAAATCGCAAGATGATGGAAAGATCGAGCATTGGTTGCAATAACACATATATGATGAGTTGTGTTGGTATTGGGACATCGAGGAATTCAAAGCCTTGTGTAACCAAGCAAAAAAGGCTAGAGTGAGCCAGAATGGTGGCTCATTGCACACTAGAGGTGCAAAGGGTATTGGGACTATATCTCGGGAGATGTTAAGATTTTAAAATTTAAAATCTAAATTCATCATCTTAAATACTTTTTTGATTAAATATTATGTCAGTAATTATATTATTAAATTTTTACAGGAGTAAAAATGAAACGACCCCAAAAAGTTCCTGAAAATGTGCCTCGAAATGCCTAAAATTTTAAATTCTATATATCTCAAAATCCGTTTATTATTTCAAAAATCTGACTTCATATTCTTGATTAGGAGGTTAGGGGGCTGAGGGTCTAACCCTGATTTTAGAGCAATCGAATCACCACTTCAAATTTCCAAAATTTCAATTTTTAGAGATGATCCGCGATAACATCACGATGTGTAGCTATCGTGGACATATGTTCATTTGGCCTCTATGACAGCCCCGCATCGCGGACCTGTGTATTTTTTATCCAGTGATTTCTGTCTCGGTCCAAGGCTTTGGGGTCTTGGGCCTAAGTGTTCTTAATGGTGTTTTTACCTATATTTAGCCTTATTTCACCCTCATATCACCTAAACATTCCCCAATACTCACTAAAACACTTAGTCATATTTTCACTCCCTAAATGTAACTCCCAAGCTAAGGTTCTCCTTCAAGGTTCTTCTTCATGCTTCAAGTCTCCATCTCCAATCTTCACCAAGTTCATTTCTAAGCTAAGCTATATAGGTTTTTTTATGGGTTCCTTTCACCCATGCTCCCAAGCCTCCTTTTAATCATATTGCATGATTTAAAGTTGATTTATAAATGGGTCTTGATTATTATAAAATTCACTGCCCATTATGGCAAAACATGCCATGTTTGAAGCTATAAATATTTGATATATTGTAATATCTGAGGATGGGTTTTGATGTATGTTTCTTGAGGGCGTTGCAAGGTGATGATTGATGGTTTTACAATGGATTTTCATGCATTATTTGATCTCTATATTTTATGATTTTATACTAGTATTACACACTCTCTAAGTGCTTGATAAAATGTGCGGATGTGGTTTCTTGAGGAGGGGGCTGAGGGTCTAACCCTGATTTTAGAGCAATCGAATCACCACTTCAAATTTCCAAAATTTCAATTTTTAGAGATGATCCGCGATAACATCACGATGTGTAGCTATCGTGGACATATGTTCATTTGGCCTCTATGACAGCCCCGCATCGCGGACCTGTGTATTTTTTATCCAGTGATTTCTGTCTCGGTCCAAGGCTTTGGGGTCTTGGGCCTAAGTGTTCTTAATGGTGTTTTTACCTATATTTAGCCTTATTTCACCCTCATATCACCTAAACATTCCCCAATACTCACTAAAACACTTAGTCATATTTTCACTCCCTAAATGTAACTCCCAAGCTAAGGTTCTCCTTCAAGGTTCTTCTTCATGCTTCAAGTCTCCATCTCCAATCTTCACCAAGTTCATTTCTAAGCTAAGCTATATAGGTTTTTTTATGGGTTCCTTTCACCCATGCTCCCAAGCCTCCTTTTAATCATATTGCATGATTTAAAGTTGATTTATAAATGGGTCTTGATTATTATAAAATTCACTGCCCATTATGGCAAAACATGCCATGTTTGAAGCTATAAATATTTGATATATTGTAATATCTGAGGATGGGTTTTGATGTATGTTTCTTGAGGGCGTTGCAAGGTGATGATTGATGGTTTTACAATGGATTTTCATGCATTATTTGATCTCTATATTTTATGATTTTATACTAGTATTACACACTCTCTAAGTGCTTGATAAAATGTGCGGATGTGGTTTCTTGAGGAGTTGAAGGTCCAAAGCATGAGATATGATATTAATGACTATATGATGATGAAATGAGCTTATGTATATGGTATACTCTATATAAAGTGTTGCATTAGACCATAACAAATCTGGAGGGATAAGAGATCGAGTAACCAAGGTGGGGGTTTGTACTCATCAACCTTGTGAGGGGTTTGTACTTTGCCATCGTGGTGATAAGGTATGATTATCATCAACCATGTAAGGGGTTTGCACTCACAGCCACCAAGGGGTTTGTACCTTGAATAGCTAGCTTGGTCTCGTGTACACATATGATATCCTATATGAGTATGAGTTACTTAAGTATGTTTTACTTAAACATTGATCATACTTTTCATATTGTTATATTCTTCCTATTGCTTAATATTATGCATTTTGATTATGAAAGCTAAATATTGTTGCATTGCATCCTACATACTTAGTACATTCAAACATAATAATGCATACTCTTGCCTACATGATACCACTATGTAGGAATTGGAGCCCATGTTGATCATTCTCCTCCACATGGCTTGTTTAGTGCTACTCAAGCAATTTGATGAGTCCTTCACTTCGGGGACCTTAGTCTTTGCTCTCTTGTTATGTATTTAAACACTCTTTTTTTATTCTATTTGACTACGAGGGTGACCCCGATTACTTTGACTTGGCCCCCACCCTTATCTATATAGTAAAGGTGGTTGTTGGATACTTTATATATCTATGATATGCATTTAACTCATCTTTTGACTATGATATTGTGCAATATTTTCACTTAGCCCTTTGCCCCTATTCTTGCTTTTTAATTTTTTATATGCTTCTGCGATTAATGATGTGTAATGATGAGTTAAGAGGCTTGTTTAGGGTTCCTTCATGTTCCCCATTCACTATGTCACATCTAGGCCCTAGGCTTGGGTCATGACAAACTTGAAATCAGAGCACTAGGTTGATAGATTCTCGGAGTGCAACACAACATATTGATTAAAGTCCTATTCATGGTTGTGAAGCATTTATGGCTATGAATAGGAGGCTATGAGACATTTTAGGAAATGTTTCCCTTCTTTATGTTTTAAGTCATGCTATAGAGTTGTGGTATGTTTTTCCCCCCTAATGAATGTTCTTTGCTATGCTAGATCATGCCAAACACTTGAGGACGAAGGGCCTAAACTCCCAAAGAGCAACCTGCCAATGGCAGCGCTCCGGTATACTCTCACTATGCTTGCCCAAGTTTTGGCCAACCAAGTCAACCAAGGGGCCAAGTCCCCTCATGCTACTACCTTGGGAGCTAGGGTAAGAGACTTCATGAAGATGTATCCTTTGGTATTCTATGGGTCAAAGGTAAATGAAGATCCACAAGAGTTTATTGATGAGGTCTACAAAATGTTGAATATCATTGGTGTTGGGCCGAATGAAAAGGTGGAGTTGGTAGTGTACCAACTCAAAAAGGTAGCTCAAATATGGCATGATCAATGGAAAGGTGAAAAGGGAATTGGTAATATAGTTCTTTGGGAGGAGTTCAAATTGGCTTCCTTAATCGGTTTTTCCCTCTTGAGCTTAGGAAGCAAAGTTGGTAGAGTTTATGAACTTGGAACAAGGTGCTATGAGTGTGAGCGAGTATGCCCTTAAGTTTAACTAAGTTTTAAAGTATGCTCCTCATTTGGTGTCCGATCCTAGATCTAGGATGAATTAGTTTGTGATGGGGGTCTATGACTTGGTAAGTGAAGAATGTCGATCTGCCATGCTAATTAATGACATGAACTTGGCTCGGTTGATGACCTATGCCGAGCAAAGAAAGAAGGAGAAATTGAGGAATAGAAGGGGGTTTGAGGCTAAAAGGGCCTGATTTGAAGGCAAATTCCAAAAGGGTGCTAAATTTCATTAAGGCAAAGGGCCTTCTCATGCTACTAATAGCAGGTTTGCCAATGAGTTCCCTAGGCCTCAAGGTGTTAGTGGGGTGGCTCCTATTAATGTGTGCTTTAAATGTGGTAGAAGATATTGGAGGCCCATGGTTGAAGGATTTTAATGCATGCTTTGAATATGGGGAGCTTCGTCACAAGAAGATAGATTGTCCAAGAAACTATGGCAAGGACCAGGGCATAAATGAGGTCCCATTGGGTAGAGGTGGTCCTCAAGGTGGTGCCCCAAGGCACAACAAGTTTTATGCATTACATTGAAGGAAAGGGGTTGGTAAGGTTCTCGATGTTGTTACCGGTATGTTAAAAATCTTTCACTTTGATGTATATACTTTGATTAATCTTGGTGTCACTCTTTCCTTTGTTACCCCTTTTTTTGCTAAAAAATTCCATCTTGTCCCCGAGTTGTTGTATGAGTCATATGAAGTATCTACTTCTTTTGGTGCCTCTATTGTTGCTAGGAAAGTTTATATGAGTTGTCCTATTTGCATTTTGCTTAAGTTGTTGCCTTGTGATGTTGTTAAATTAGAAATGGTACATTTTGATGTCATTTTTGGGATGGATTGGTTGCAGGCCTAATATGCTACTATTGATTGTAGAACCTGTAGGGTCTAGTTTCATTTCCCTAATGAACCCATCCTTGAGTGGGAAAGTCAAGATATGGTGGTCAAGGGAAGATTCATTTCTTGCATTAAAGCCCATAAGTTGATCTCTAAGAGGTGTCTTTACCACCTAGTGAGCGTTAAAGATATAGAGCCCAAAGTCCCTTCTGTTGCGTCGATTCCGGTTGTAAATGTGTTTCTTGATGTTTTCCCAAATGACCTTCCAGGTGTCCCTCCCAAAAGATAGATAGATTTTGGCATAGATCTCCTTCCTAATACTCAACTTATCTTCATTCACCCTTACCATATGGCCTCGACAAAGTTGAGAGTTAAAAGAGCAATTGAATGATTTGTTGGGAAAGGGATTTATTAGACCTAGTCAATCACCTTGGGGTGTCCTAGTGTTGTTTGTAAAGAAGAAGGATGCATCACTTAGAATGTACATTGACTATCGACAACTCAATAGGGTCACCATCAAGAATTGGTATCCTTCTCAGAGGATTGATAATTTGTTTGACTAATTGCAAGGGGCTTCGGACTAGATACGGGCATTATGAGTTTGTTATGAAGTCGTTTGGGTTGACCAATGCACCAACCATCTTTATGGACCTAATGAATAGTGTCTTCAAACCCTACCTTAATTCCTTTGTTGTGGTCTTCATTGATGATATTTTGATCTATTCACATAGTATGGAGGAGCATATGGGTCATTTGAGGGTTGTGTTGCAAAGATTGAGGGAGGAGAAATTGTATGAGGGAGGTTGAAGGAGAAATTACAAAGATAGATTTTGCAAAGATTGAGAAAGTGTGAGTTTTGGTTGAAGGTGGTTGCATTCTTGGGTCATGTGGTGTCAAGGGATGGTATAAAAGTGGATCCCAAGAAAACTGATATGATTAGAAATTGGCCTAGACCATTGACCGTTGGATTTTAGGAGCTTCTTGGGCCTAGTGGGTTATTATAGAAGGTTTATGATGGGTTCTCCTCCATTGCTTCCCCTATGACAAAATTGACACAAAAGAGGGTTAAATTTGTGTGGACCAATGGGTGTGAGAGGAGCTTCCAAACATTGAAAGACAAGTTTGTGTCCGCTCCTATATTGACACTACCGAATGGGCTTGAGAGTTTGTTTTTATGTATTTTGATGCATCTAGAGTTGGTTTGGGTTATGTACTAATGCAAATTGGTCATAGTCTATGCTTCTAGGCAACTCAAAGTGCATGAAAGGAATTACCCTAGCCATGATCTTGAATTGGCTGCCATGATGTTTACATTACTGATTTGGCATTATTATTTGTATGGGGTGCAAGTTGATGTCTTCACCGATCATAAAAGCCTATAGTATGTCTTTACTTAAAAAGATCTTAACTTGAGAAAAATGAGGTAGCTAGAAATTCTCAAAGGTTATGATATAAGTGTGCATTATCATCAAAGTAAGGCAAATGTGGTGGCGGATACATTGAGTAGGGTATCTATGGGTAGCCTAGCCCATGTTGATGGTGGTAGTAAAGAGATGGCTAGGGAGATACATCAATTGGCTAGATTGGGGGGCTAGGTTGGGGGAGGTTGGTGATGATGGTGTTGTCGTTGTTGATGGGTCTAAGTCTTCTTTGGTTGATGAGTTGATAGCAAAACAAGATCTTGACTCCTCCTTGCTTGAATTGAATGCCTTGGTAAAAGAGGGCAAAGTAGAGGTTTTCTCCCAAGGGGGAGATGGGGCCCTTAGGTACCAAGGTAAGTTGTATGGGCCTTGTGTTGATGGTTTGAGGGATAAGATTCTTGATGAGGCACATAATTCTTCTTATTCTATTCACCGTGGTTCCACTAAAATGTATAGGGACTTGAGACATGTACTGGTGAGATAGCATGAAGAGGGGCATTGCCAAATTTATTTCCGGTTTCCATAGTTGTCAATAGGTCAAAGTCAAATATCAAAGCCGAGTGGCCTCACAGAAGACATAGAGATTCCTACTTGGAAGTGGGAAGTGATTAATTTGGATTTTGTGGTTAGGTTACCTAAGACTATGAAGGGTTTTGATTCCATATGGGTGGTGGTTGATAGGATGATAAAATCGGCCTACTTTCCACTGGTTAAGACCATATATGAAGCTGAAGACTATACAAGGTTATGCATCCATGAGATAGTGAGGTTGCATGGGGTTCATTTGTCCATTATATCGGATCGTTGTGCATAATTCACTTCACACTTTGGAGGACTTTTCAAAGGGGTCTTGGTACAAAAGTTCACCTTAGTATGGCCTTTCACCCCCAAATGGATGGCCAAGCCGAAAGAACCATTGAAACACTTGAGGATATGCCTAGGGCATGTGTCTTGGAGCTTAAGGGTAGTTGGCATGATCATCTTCCATTGATTGAGTTTGCCTAAAACAATAGCTATCACTCTAGCATCGGTATGGCTCCTTTTGAAGAACTTTATAAGAGACGTTGTAGACCACTGGTTGGTAGGTTTGAGGTTGGAGAAGTGGATTTATTAGGACCAAATCTGGTTATAGAAGCTCTAGAGAAGGTTAGGATGATTATGGAAAGGTCAAGAACAAACCAAAGTCGTCAAAAATCATATAACAATTCTATATCTTGTTATGTATTGAGACACTCTTCTTTATGTTCTATTTGACTATGAGGGTGAGCCCGGTTGCTTTGTCTTGTCCCTCATTCCTGTCTATGTAGTATACCTTGAATTCAAAGTGAGTGATTGGGTCTATTTGAAAGTTTCTCCAATGAAAGGTGTGGTCTGTATTGGTAAAACGGGAAGTTGAGTCCAAGATATGTTTGTCCTTTTGAGGTCTTGAAGAGGGTTGGGAAGGTAGCTTATGCATTTAAGTTGGTTAGTGAAATGAATTTGGTTCATCTGGTGTTTCATGTCTCTATGTTGAGGACATGTGTTAGTTACCCTAATGCAATGGTGCTTCTTGATGTTGTCGGTGTTTTTGAGGATAACTTGACCCACGAAGAGGTTATAGTTCTGATT
>DF357483.1:0-11907 GCA_000787875.1 Solanum virginianum | reverse complement strand
ACGAAGAGGTTATAGTTCTGATTTTGTATAGGAAAAAAAAGTGATTGAGGAACAAGGAGGTAGCATCTATTAACGTCATTTGGAGAAACCAACAAATCGAAAGTGCTACTTAGAAGGCGGAAGCGGACATGCAAAAGTGGTATACTTATATTTTCCACTCCACTCAAGCCAAAGGTACCAATTCTAAGTCTCTTATGTGATTCAAGTCTTGTGTTTCAGCACCTATGCAATTCATATCTGTCCATGTTTAAGTTGGCAAGTTATGATGATTTTACACATATGTTGAGTTTTTGAAAATGGTGTTTTAAATATAATGTTGCATTTCCTATTGGGGATGATTTTTTTATGATCACTCTTGTCTTGTACATCTCTTCTACATTCGGGGCCGAATGTTTCCAAAAGGGAGATATAGAAATGACCGCAAAAAGTGCCAGAAAGTGTGCCTCGGAATGCCTGAAATTTTAAATTCGATATATCTCAAAATCTATTTTTTATTTTGAAAATATGACTTCATATTCTTGTTTGGGGGGATCAGAATTAGTTGAAAAAGGGTCTAACCCTAATTTTAGAGCAATCGAATCATAATTTCGAATTTCCAAAATTTCTATTTCTAGAGACGATCTGCGATAGCACCACGGCAAGTAATTATCATGGACATGTTTTAATTTAACCTCTGCGACATGTTTTAAATGCAGACCTATGTATTTTATTGCCAGTGATTTCTAAATCAGTCCAAGGCTTTGGGGTCTTGAGCGAAGTTTTCCCAATCGTATTTTTACCTATACTTTGCCTTATTTCACCCTCATATCATCATAAACATTTCACAATACTCATTAAAATACTTAGTTATATTTTTTCTCCCCAAATTCAACTCCCAAATCCTCATCCCAAGCTAAGGTTCTCCTTCAAGGTTCTTCTTCAAGCTTTAAGTCTCCATCTCGAATCATCACCAAGTTCATCTCTAATCTAAGGTATGTGGGTTTCTTTCATGTGTTCCTTTCACCAATGATACCCAAGACTCCTTTTACTCAAATTGCATGATTTAAAGTTGATTTACAAATGGTTCTTGATTATTATGAAATTCACTGCACATTATGTTAAAGATATGTACAGTTATGACTGCTTTGCAATGTTTTGAGCTATAAATCATTCATCTATTGTAAGATTTGAGGAAGGGTTTTGATGTATGTTGTTTAAGGGTGTTGCAAGATCATGATTAATGGTTTTAAAATGGAATTTCTTGCATGATTTCTAGAGACGAGGTGATGATTGATGGTTTTAAAATGGATTTTCTTGCATGATTTCATCCCTATATTTCATGGTTTTATACTAGCATTACACACCCTCAAAATGTTTGATAAAATGTCCGAATGTGGCTTCTTGAAGAATTGAAGGCCCAAAGAATGAGATATTATATGAATGACTATATGATGATGAAATGAGCTTATATATATATATATATATATATATATATATATATATATATATATATGATATACTCTATATAAAGTGTTGCGTTAGACCATACACGATCCGGAGGGATAAGAGCCTGGGTAACTAAGGTGGGGGTTTGTACTCATCAACCTTGTGAGAGGTTTGTACTTCGTCACTGTATCAATAAGGTGTGATTATCATCAACCATGTGAAGGGTTTGTAATACATAACTACCAAGGGATTTGTACCTTGAATAGCTAGCTTGGTCTCTTCTATACATATGATATCCTATATGAGTATGAGTTACTTAAGCATGTTTTACTTAAGCATTGATCATATATGTCATATTGTTATATTATGCCTATTGCTTATTATTATGCATTTTGATTATAATGCCTATCTATTTTTGCATTGCATCATACATACTTAATATATTCAAATGTACTAATACATACTCTTGCCTAAATGATACCACCATGTAGGAACCAAAGCCCAAGTTGATCATCCTCCTCCATGTGGCTAGTTCAGTGCTACTCAAGCTAGTTGGTGAGTCCTCCACTTCAGGGACTGCTATATCTTGTTATGTATTGAGACACTCTTCTTTATGTTCTATTTGACTATGAGGGTGAGCCCGGTTGCTTTGTCTTGTCCCTCATTCCTGTCTATGTAGTATAGGTGGTTGTTGGACATGTTATGTATCTATGATATAAGTTTAACTCTAGTCTTTTTACTATGATATTATGTAAGCTTTTCCCTTATCCCTTTGCCCTTATTCTTGATCTTTAATGTTTTTATATCCTTCCGCAGCCAATAATGTGTAATGATAAGCTAAGAGGCTTGTTTAGGATTCCTTCGGGTTCCCCATTCACTGTGTTACGACTAGGCCCTAGGCTTGGGTCATGACAAGAAATGGGACGGGTTCCATTTAAGCATGACCTTTTCAAGAGAAATCATATTTGAAAGAAGGATAATGAGTCAGATGCATAAGTGTGGGTTGAGCCAAGGGCCGAAAAAGCTTATGTAAACTTCTTAACACTTTTATATATACATATATATGTATATATATATGCAGAAAGAGTATGAGGGATACGTTCGTGAGCTTGGAGATGATGTCGAACTTATGCCTGAGTTATCCAAACAAATTTGGATAGAGATAGTGGTTAGGGGGAGCCAAAAAGGCCGAATATATGGGATGGGCTCTAGGAATGACATACGATGAATGCAATCAAGTTTAGATGGCATTGGATCATCGAGAGGTCAAGGCCCTTGACCAGGTTCAGTTGGCTGCCATATCTCAAAAAATACAAGAACTTTCAAATACATTCATAATTTCTGAGGCAAGGAGAGTTGAGCAAAAAAAGAAGTGATACAAAGCAATGAACAAGTGCTCAACCTCACTCATAGGCCTGTACCATATATTTCTAGCCCTGAATATGATAGTAAAGATGATGGGTTTGTTGAGAATAGCCCCTAGGTTCCTTTTAGTTCTGTTTTGGACAATTTAGTTATGTTTGGACACTTAAGTTGTATTTTGGACAATTTGATGAACTTTATGTTGGTTCAAAACGTTATAATTGTTGGATTTTATTCGTTTTTAATGTTTGATTTTGATTCTTGTTATGTATTTTGTTGTTGAACTTGTTCTTGCTGCTGCTGGATTGCTTATTTTGATTGAAATTGAATAGTTTTATAAATTGCAGGTGGACAGCAGAAACTGCAGGTTTTTGATTTTGTTGTTGAACTTGTTCTTGCTGCTGCTGGATTGCTTATTTTGATTGAAATTGAATAGTTTTATAAATTGCAGGTGGACAGCAGAAACTGCAGGTTTTTGCGGTTAAAAAAGATGCAGAAAAAGCGACGAATTGCATTCCTAATCCATCACTTTTCTGCAATTATTTTTAAAAAGTTTCCAAAAAACCGACGGACTGCGTCCTTACGTCCATCGCTTTTCTAGAATTTTATAAGAATAATTCCAGCAACGCGATGTATAGGGCCCATAAGTTCATTGCTTTTTATAATTTATATAAAATTTATTTTACATATTGCGATAGATAGGGACTGTCCGTCACATGTTTAAAAATAATTTTTTAAACATGTGATGGACAGGGACCCCAAGTTTGTCGCATCTTTAAATTTTTTTAAAATATTTTTTTAAATATCTGATGGACAGTAACGCTATGTCCATTGCTTTTTTGATAAAAAATTGTTCAAAACGCGATGGAAAACGTAAATTGAAGTAGTCCATCACTTTAAAAAAGACCCTATCCTTTGTTTTTCAAAAAGCATTGACCAAAAAACCGATGGATTGGGCTGTGTCGCTTTTTCATTGATTTTGACGAAAAAAGTTACATAGTCTATCGCTTTTGGCCGTTACTTTTTAGATAGTTTTTAGTAGTGCATATCTCTATGTTTATTGTAAGCAGCTATTAAAGTATGATTATCTTATTATCCCATGGAATTAGACTTAGCACCAAGTGGACTAGAGGCGAGTCCCCAAGTCCTAAAACTATGTGCCATCGTAGGTGAAGAGATTAGAGGCGAGTCCCCAAATCTCTAAGAGGCGAATACCCTAAATATGAGGACTTGAGGCGAGTACCCAATTTTGGACTTGAGGCGAGTACCCGAGTTTGGGCTTGTGGCGAGTACCAAAGTCCAAGAACTAGAGGCAAGTACCCAGTTCACTTAAGGCTTAATGTATCCACTTAGGCATTAGGAGGTTCACCTTGGCAAGTAAATTCCCCCTTTCTTCAGGTGTAGGGTAGACATTAGGATTCCAAGTTGTGGCTTGCTTGGTCTTATTTTATGTCGGTTGAGGTTTCTTCCCATACTTATATATTATGTTCTATGTATAATGAATGATTTGCAAAGCCTGATTTACTTAAGCATTGATCATACATAACATATTGTTATTATGCTATCTATTGTTTATCATTATGCATTTTGACTATGTTGCTAATCTCTTGTTGTATTGCATCCTACATACTTAGTACATTCAAATGTACTATTGCATACTCTGTGCCTACATGATGTTATGATGTAGGAACCCGAGCTCCTATTGATTCTCCTCCACATGGCTAGACGGCTTGTTCAAGTTTGATTTTTTGGAGTCCTCATGTATGGGGACAATATCTATCTTCTTTCATGCTTATGTTTCGACTACATCTTATATATTTTGGAATACTTATTGTTATTGTTATAAGGGTGATCCTGGAAAGTGTCTTTTGCACCCGCTCTGTTCTAAGTTTAGAAGTGTTGTTGGAATATTATGATTTATCTATGCTTTAAGCTCGACTCTTTTCATTTTTATGTTAACAATGAATTTCCCTTAGTCCCATTGACCCTATCTTTACTATCTCTTATTGTTGTTTTATTGCTTTTGCGACCAAGTATGTGTAATGATATGTCAAGAGGCTTGCTTGGGGTCCCTTCGGATTCTCCATGCATCATGTCACGTCTAGGCCCTAGGTTTGGGTCATGAGACTAGCAATAGTCTCTAAATGCTGGCCACGTCTAGGGTACCCTCCTGAGATATGACACTATAGTACTTGTAAATGGTAAAATTTTATGTTGTTGAAGATGTTGAAGTACCAGTAATTTACAATATAGTGCTAAAATGTATTTGGATTGTGCCTCTATTCTCTATTTTAATTTTTTGCAGTTGCTGGCAAACTTGTTTTCTCGAACCATGAGGAATGGTTGAAAATCTGGTGTAGACACAATTAGCAATTAGCCTTGTAATGTTTAATATGTAATACTAGGATGCTTGCCTTGGAAAGATGCAGTAAGGACCAATATCTTGTCCAAAGGTGGAGGTAGAAATGGGCAATGCATCAAGAACTTGATTATGATGATGAGTTTTTCACGTGTTTCATACAAGATGAAGGATCTAAGAGATTCATATACCATGTCCTATTAGTCCATGAAGGACAAATATTGAAGTTTAGACTCCAAGATCTTAGTTCTATGAGTTATCCTGACATTGATCATTGGATGCACTTCTTATGAAAGAAAGCTATCCTAGAATTCTCCCTTCATGTAAGCATTGAAATCAAAAAGCATTTACCTTATCATCTTTTTACATTCCAGCAACTAAGGAATTTGGAACTTGATCATTGCTTGTTCCTCCCTCCACTCGGTTTCAAAAGGTTTGAGAAGCTTATTAATCTTGATCTTATGCATGTCACACTTGTTCATCAGTATTCATAAATCTCATCTCTAAAAGCCCAATTCTTGAATGATTGAGGTTGGTGGACTGCATAAACTTTGACCTTTGAAATTGATGTTGCTAATCTCAATTTCTTTTAGTTTATTGGAATATCCAAATCCATTTCCTTCAAGAACGCTCCTTTTCTTGAAGAAGTTACTGTGGTTTTCAAGGGAGGATAACTTCTGACTGATACATCTCCTGTTTGCTCTAATTTTACAAAGTTCTTCCATTACATGCCTTCATCGCTGGAACTGGAACTACGTGGTACAACATTAGAATTAATGTACATTTGTGAAAATACTAATTATATAAACTTGCTACATAACAAAATAATGAGTCTGATTGGTATCTTAAGTAAGTTTTTACTTGCTTTTAGTACTTGATCAGGGGAGGTGTACCAGAGAGTCCCCCGACTGCTTTGAACAATATCAAATCTCTCAATATTCCATTCGTGTCTTTAAGAGATGTCGAGGTGGTTTGAAGTGCAGTTTACTTGAACTTAAGTTGTCCTAAATTAGAAGATCTTACAATTTAATTTGTAAGCACTTTCTTGTTTTTTTTTTCAATTAGGGTGATTAATATGGTTTTTGTTCATCTGGACTTTCCTAATTAACGTTCCTAAAAAATTCTTTAGTACCCTGTGAGAGATATCATTGAACCTATTGTGCAATTGCTACAAGCCCAACCCGATCATCCTCATATAGTGCTATTAAGCTTCAAAAAGTTTGTATGATCATGTTTACTTGTCTAGAGATGGAAATGGAATTTGTGAAGTTTATATTGGCATTTTCTTCTGTACTTGAGGAGATCAACATATGGAATTTCACACGTTATATTTATCATTCTGGTAAACAAATGATTGAAGAGATGAAAGAATTTTGCAGAGCATCACCCAACATCAATTTCATATTTAAAGAAGTCGAGTTGGAAGATCTCATACCATATGAACCCGTAGAAGAGCTGATGGAACTGCCATGATTTTGCTTATATAGTACTCTATTTTTGTTTTGTAGAACTTTGTGTGCTTTAGTTTGCCTGTTATGGTCTGTTTGCCTAATATTATGCAGTATAGTAAGTTTTAACCATAAACTATGCCTTTACTAATAGTGGTCATTGACTTATTATGTTATTCTGGTTCTGGCCCCCTGGGTTATACAATTTTGCACTTTTACTCTTTAATTAACATAAATGTGTAGTTTTTTTCCATAGGGCTCAATAAATTGGGGTAATCATTTTTTTATGTAGGGTAGTGTGTATGCAGACCATACTCCTATCTTAAGACAGTACAGGGATTATTTAGTAATGTATCACATCTCAATGTACACCTATTAATGGTTAGCCTAACACTAAAAAGTGGCTATTTGTAGATTGAATCTTTTAATATAACAATTACTATTTATATGATTACTGAATCTAAAAGTGATTAGGTCTCACCCTATCTACTTTACTTAATAGTTGATCCATAAAGATGCCATAACAATAACCTAAAGGTATAAACCATATCACTTGGAAAGAGCTTAAAAATGGCTAGCCCCGCACTAGTTTACTACAAAGTTCATTGATTAAGATGTAACAAAAATCGGCTAAAAGTATAAATAGTGTCATGACCCAAGCCTAGGGCCTAGACGTGACCGACAAATAGGGAACCGAAAGAACCCTAAACTAGCCTCATAGCATATCATTACACATCCTTGGTCGTGGAAACAATTAAATGACATTGGAAGAATGGAATTACGGGCTAAAGGGACTAAGGGAGAACTTGTCGTAACATAGAGTCAAGAGATAATAGAATCAAATCATAGAATAAATACATAGCTTTGTCCAACAACACCTCTACTACATAGATAATGATGGGGGTCGAGACATACAATCAGGCTCACCCTCATAGTCATAAGTATACGATAATTCCAACAATACCTCTACTACATAGATAATGGCGGGGGCCAAGACATACAATTGGGCTCACCCTCATAGTCATAGGTATATGATAAAGTAAAGAGAATGTTAATACATAATGTGAGAGAATAGTCCTTATCCCCATAATGGAGGACTAACCAAAGGCTAACTTAAACAATCCATCTAGCGACAAGAAGAATCAATAGGTGCTCTGGTCCCTACATGGTGATATTATATAGGCAAGAGTATGCGTTAGTACATTTAAATGTACTAAGTATGTGGGATGCAATACAACAAGAGATAAGCCTCATAATCCAAAATGCATAATGATAGGAAATAGGCATAATATAGCAATGTGAATTGTATGATCAATGCATAAGTAAAACATGCTAAAGTAATCTATGCTCATATAGAATATCATATTTTAGAAGAGACCAAGCTATATTTCCAACATATAAACCCATTGGGGTTAGTGATGATTCTGCCCCATCACTTAGGTGGATGAGTATGAACCCTCATCTCGATTGGGGATATTATCGCCCATCACCTAGGTTGATGAGTACGAACCCCCATCTCGGTTTATGAGTATAAACCACCATCTCGGTTAGTGATGATGCTGCCCTATCACTAGGTGGAGAAGTATGAACCCTTCCCTCAGTTATTTAGTCTCTTGTCTCCCCGAATCGGGCATGGTCTAATACAACACTTTATATAGAGTACATCACATCTTTAAGCTCATTTCATCATTATATAGTCAATTATATCATATACATAAGCTTTTTTCATCATCACAACATCATTGTTATCATATCTCATGCTTTGGGCCTTTATTTCCTCAAAAAACCATAACCGGACATTTTATCAAACACCTTGAGGTGTGTAATGGGGGTAAAAGACCATGCAATTTAGAGATGACATCATGCAAGAAAATCTATTGTAAAACCATCAATGAACACCTTGCAATACCCTCAAGACATTCACATCAAAACCCCACATAAAATCGAACATTAGATCCAAGATTTAGAGCTCAAAACATACTAAAACAACTATACTTTCATGAAGTAAAATCACAGTGCAGTAAATTTCTCAATATATAAGACCCACATGTAAAATCAACTTTATATCATGCAATATTAGTAAAAAGGAGGCTTAGGTACCATGAGTGAAAGGACCCAATTGTTCAACACCACATACCTTAGCTTTGGAGAACCCTTGAAATAGGTTGGACATGGAGACCTGAAGCTTGAATGAAATCCTTGAAGAAATTCTGAAGATTGGTCTTGAGTTTGGGACTTCAATTTAGGGTAAGATATGAGTCTAAATGTTTGAGTGAGTTTTGGGGAATGTTTAGGATGATATGATGGCGAAATAGGGCTAAGTATATGTATTTTCAAGTGTGGGAACCCTTAGGCCCAAGACATAAATGTCTTTGATCGAAATCAAGAGAAAATAGGACCAAAATGGACTGCTCACTGGAATTGCATTTTTTGCACAAATGAGTTCCACAAAAATTTGCATAACTCCTTCATACAAACTCAAAATAAAGTGAAACCAAGTGCAGTGGGAAGATAATTTAAAATTTCTTTAATTTGACTGGTCGTGGGCCGCCCAATTCTATGTGTGCTAAGAGATATGCCCCTTCAAAGTGGATCCTCCAAAATAGCATTTTTGCAATTTCCAGATTTTGATACGGTTGCTCTAGAATTTGAGTTAGACCCATTTTCCACTCAATTTAACCCCTAAGCAAGAATATAAAGTCGAATTGTTAAAATAACGAATGGATTTTTAGATTTATGGAAATTATGATTTCGGGCACTTCTGAGGCACATTTTCGGGCACTTTTTGGGGTTGTTTCAATATCTCCCCTTGGGAACATTTGTCCTCAAATGTCAAAGAAATGTAAAAGAGAAGAGTAATCATTAAGAGATCAGCCTCGATAATAATGCAACAATACACTTTAAAGCACCATTTTCAAGACCTCGGCATAAGTGTAAAATCATCATAAACTTGTCAACTTAAACATGAATGCATATGAATGACATAGGGTTGAAACATAAGACTTGGAATCATAGATAGGACTTGACATGTCATCATAAGCTTGAATAGAATGAAAGAAATATAGATATTGCTCCTCCATGCCCACTCCATCTTCCTGAGAGGCACATACAAATAGACGACTCTTCCAAAGGGCCTTAACAAACACCACATCCCCATTAATCAACCTCCCCACTTATCTATCCAACACCTTTACAGAGACCTCCTTCCAAGCCAACTTATCCTCCACCTCACCCACAACTTTAAAGATTTCAATAACACTAGAGTCACCAATACATCTCATCCACCTAGAAGCATGAAGAACAGGGCGAACCATATCTACATCCATAGGCAAATCCCCAAACTTATGCAACCTTACCAACCTCCCTCTACACTCTATAAGGAATCATAATCCTTAACTCAACTGTCAACCTTAAATTCACCTAACCCATTTGGTACCATAGCCATCATCTCCCCCTAGGGAAACACTCCATTCTATTGTCTTCACACCCAAAACTCCCAACCCTAATAAGGCAGAATCAAGGCCTTGCCTAATTTAGACCTCTTAACCCAAGAAGGTTTGGAACCACAAAGAACACTATACTACTATGCTCAACTTCCTTCAACCTAACCCCTTATCTTAACAACTGATGGACTCCACTAGTCTCCTCTTTGCCACTATTATCCATATATGCTAGGCACCCCACATAGAGTACTAACCATAACATTAGCCTTACCGGACAAAGTAATGCACACTAATACCATATTCCTTAAGGAGTTCTAACCACCTTCTTGCTACCACAATGCCCACCTATCATATTTACCAAATATCCTCTCATCCTCTAAAACTTGCAACACTACCCCCGAATAATTCATAAACTCTAAACAAATTAATACCCCATCATAGAGACCACCACAAACATATCGAGGTACGGTTTTAGGACCCTAATTATGAAACCCATAAACACAACTGATGTATAAACCAACCAAACAACTCCACCAATATTGAAAATGCTCCGTCCTAGTCTGAAAAGGACACTTAGGGATATCACCCACCCTCATCCTTGCTCTGGGGGCAAATACTGAACCAAAGATAAATCTTAGAGAAGTGACTAACCTATCGTAATTGGGTAAATAGATCGACCATCGTCACCCATCGTATTACAACCTTACGGGGGTCTACACTCATTAGAAACATGTTATTCAAGTAGCCCAAACTACCCCAAGACCCTCAACATAACAAGCTAAGTCGTGATCCCATAAGAATACTTATAATATACATGTGCATACTTTCAAAGAGGAAATAGTCATTTTTTTTCAAATTATTTCAATGCACAATTGGGCTTATAAGCCAAACACCATTCATAATAACTCATACTAAGGCTCCAATGACAAAATCATAATTTCATAGTCATAATAGTCATGCATAGGAATAGCCCATTCATAAATAAAATGGTGCAAGCATCCAAAATGCTTAAAGAGGCAAAATCAAAGACACATGTGATGACAATATTGTCATAACTAACCTTTTATCAAAATAATACCATAAAATGAAATTGGGCTTACCCATAACATGATTTTTTTAAAATAATCTGTGTATATGAATGCATAGGTTATGAAAATTGAGGAAATTGACATGGATAATTAAGACTCCACTTAAAATTAGCATTTATAATATGAAGTTGAAGTGAAAACATAATTAATTCTATCTTTAATACATAGTGTAATCTCTCATGCATAAATGATTTGAAAAGGGGAACATGTATACTTATAACTTCATAAACCTAAAGTAAATCCTCATATAATGGTTTAAATCAGATTAAAATCATCAAATAAAGACTACCCATGAATCAATAGAATTTAGGAATCATAATGTTCAAATTGTGAGCCCAACTTCAAAACATAAGAATAGATCATCATCAAACATTACCCTTGCATTAACATCAAAAGGCTCACAAGATGTATAATCTTTGAAAAGGTGCTTAGCTTCATACTTGCATAAGCATAGATAATTTCATGAATTCACAATATACTTGATAGCCCATATTCATCATGAAGTCACTTGACTTGTAAAACATGTACATATCTTGAGAATTCTTAACTTAACATTTCATCAATACTTGGTGGACACATTTGAGGACATGTTCAAATCATCCAAAATGCAAGAGTATAGATCATGAAAGAATGAAATCAATGCATCTTAAAATCATATAAATCAGCCCACCAACATCATAGTAAAACCCTATCATGGGTAACTTGTAAATCATATCAAAACTTCATAATACTTCATAGATTTCATAGATTGAATCATATATAGTCTCAATAGACAAAGATCA